>JAZGTK010009593.1:0-17137 GCA_036877625.1 Ambastaia sidthimunki | reverse complement strand
TAACATTAAAAAAAGTTGTAGTAGCGTTACAGCAAGACCGTTTTTTGATGAAAAAACATTTAACATTAACCATTGTTCTGGGATTATTCCCTGTTGAGTGAGACTCTGCACAGCAGCTATATGTTGTTGATATCCTGTTTGTTTCGCGAGTAGGAAAACAATTCAATCATTCCAAAGATTGAAGATTTGACTGTGAGTTTGGCTTGTGCACCACTGCAGTGAGCTAACAGTTTGCAAATAACAGTCAGGGTCGTAGCCGAGGAGATCTTTGATACACAAAAGCTATTTGTTAGCGTTCCTATTCATCTCAGTGGCTACGTAAAAATGTTTTGTATATTTCTTCTATAGTTCATAGTTATAGTTCTCTCTGTCTCTCTCTCTCTCTCTCTCTCTCTCTACAGGATGTGAGTTGTATGCGTTCTGCGGGGCTCTGTTTGGCATCTGCTCAATGATCACACTCATGGTTATTGCTGTGGATCGATACATTGTGATCACTCGACCCTTGGCTTCCATTGGCGTTATGTCACGCAAGCGTGCCCTGGTCATACTGGCAGCTGCTTGGCTGTACTCAATGGGCTGGAGTCTGCCTCCATTCTTTGGCTGGAGTAAGTGATTACAAACACCCACACGCTTGCACGCACACGCAAAAAGAAGCGCATAACTAGATTTTCTCTTCATTCAGGCGCATACGTCCCTGAAGGTCTGCTGACTTCCTGTTCGTGGGACTACATGACCTTCAGTCCTTCTGTACGCGCCTACACGATGTTGCTCTTCATCTTTGTGTTCTTCATTCCTCTCTTTGTCATCATGTACTGCTATTTCTTCATCTTCCGGGCCATCCGTGATACCAACAGGTAATGCTAACTGAGAACAAACAGGAGTTTTGTCATAGTTAAGAGATGATTTTGCACAGGTCTGCAGCTAATCTCAGACACACCCTCTTAAAGGGACAGTTCACCCCAAAAACAAAATTGTAATGGTTTACTTAGCCTTAGGTGTCTCTTTGGGATGCATACCCAGCTAACAATTTTTGGTTATAAGAACGTTTCCCTATCGTTTCCATTTAGTAACAAAGAAAAGTGACTTTTTTTAAGTTCTAGGAATGTTCAAAATGCAGTATTTATTAACATTATTGCTTGGTTTTAGGAACATTACTTAAACATTTTTAATTATTTTTTTTATTTATTTTATTATTTAATAAAAAATTGTAAATGTTCCACTAGCACCTCAAGAATTACATTTTTGATGTTAATAATATACAGTGTTTTTTACATTTTGGTTACTTAATGGGGTGTTTTACAGAAACATTCTTACAACCTAAATTTGTTAGCTGGGTTGTCTTAGCGTTGTTACAGCTAGGAACTGGCCCAAAAAGAGGAAATAAACAGGAAGTAGCAGTGATTTCTGTAAGGGGGGGTTTGTTAGCGCTCAAAAAGAAATCAATTTTAGATTGGTGCTCTGTTTACAGTGTCCTTTACAAAGACAGAGAACAATCAACTCTGTTTGTTCACTTTGTGAACTGATGCCTGTGTTTCCTGTCTGTGTGCATGTTTGTGATGGGAATAACAGAGCTGTGGGAAAAATCAATGGGGAAGGAGGGCCCAAAGATTCCATCAAGAAGTTCCACCGGATGAAAAACGAATGGAAGATGGCAAAGATAGCACTCATAGTGATCCTGCTGTATGTCATCTCCTGGTCTCCTTACTCCTGTGTGGCTCTCACTGCTTTTGCTGGGTGAGAATAAACACATTACCCATAATCCATTGCTTCCTTTTTTACTACTGCTGTAATACAGTGGAGTTGAGAAGTTCGGCCAACATTTTTACCAATAATCAGGTTCCCAAAGACTTTTTAAAATGTCTTATGCCAGCCAATCTCTAGTTACAGTTGTTGTTGTATATATTTTAGTTGTATTAATAGCTGAGACAACTTAAACAGCTCAAATGTGTGTCTGTAAAGCATCTGTAATTCTTTTTGACTTTTTAGATGAAACAATCACAGACCATCTAGACATTCTAGTCCAAAAGAATGAGAAAGATCAAAGACATTTAGCAGTAATAGCATCTACTTTCCTCAGTCTGTATGTAACCGCGCTCTGTATGAGAAACATTTTTTGGCAGTGATGAGCGCAGAAAGAGTTAGAAATGAGACTGGCAGTTTAATACCTGTGGCTCTAAATTCAATCAAAGACTCAAAATTGGCCCATTAAAATATCATTTGTAAAGACTGTATTGGTACAGTCATGACGCACACAGCTAGCATTCACCCCCCCCACACACCCCGCCCCCCCACAGACAGGAAACATGTCACAGGCTGTTATATCAGCCTTTCTTTGATAAAGTACGGATCAAATCATATGTTTGGCTTCATTCTCAATGGAATGAGTGGTTTAACTCATTTACTCACCTCTTTGTACTGTAATAAGTCTGTGTTATGTTGTATTGTATAACTTCCTGTAGCTCAACTGGTAGAGCATTGTGTTTGCAGCACAAACGTTGTGGGTTCGATCCCAGGGAATACAAGTACTGATAAATGCATACCTTGAATTCACTGTAAGTCACTTTGGATAAAAGCGTCTGCCAAATGATGTAAACTGTGTAGTTCCTGTAGCTCAACTGGTAGAGCATTGCATTTGTAGCACTCAAGGTTGTGGGTTCGAATCTTCCAAATGCATAAATGTACATGTCTTGTGATGTCATGTTAGTTGTTGTAATGGTGTCTAATGTGTGATTATGTTCTCTCGCTTTTCCGAAGCTATGCTGACATGCTCACTCCGTACATGAACTCTGTACCTGCCGTTATCGCCAAGGCGTCCGCCATCCACAATCCCATAATCTACGCCATCACTCACCCAAAATACAGGTATGGAAAACCATGATTGTGGTCTGTGAGCTGGGCTCTGTGTTATAGCTGAATTCTCATTCATTTGTATTGTGGATTGTTGAGCGTACAAGCAGTTGTGTTCTCTGCTGGGCAGAAGCTGAAGACATTTTAAGAAATATCATTTAAAAGCCTGTGACGTCCACCATACACACCAAACAAATGAATAAAGAAGCATCGATATGAGCTGCCTTATCCAGTTTGGACTTAAAACACAGAAGCAGTTTCCTACTGTAAAAAACTGTAAAGACTCTTTTGTGCACAGAATGCCCTGTAGGTCACTAAGGATAAAAGCGGCTACTGATGTAAATGTATATCAAGGTAATGAAACAGTCATGAGTCTGCACTGTTCAAATATAAATATCTTGTCCTCGGTACGGTACACAATTCCCTGTGAGTTATTAATGTAGCACATGACCATTTCATACCATTAAGAATCAATGAAACAAGTCACAAGTGTTGATAGAGAGACCATTCAGTTCCAAAGAGTTTTTTGTTCGCTACAGTCTAGATTATGGGTTTCCTCAGACTGTTATCTAATGTTTACACACAGTCAGTCACAACACGGTTCATTTTTGCTCTCTTTTTCTCTCAATGTTCCCATTCTTCTCTGTTTATCTTCTACTTTCCCTCCCCACCGTTCTCTCTCTTTCGCTCTCAGGTCTGCGATCGCAAAGTACATCCCGTGTCTGGGAGTCCTGCTGTGTGTGCCTCGCAGAGACAGGTTCAGTAGCAGTAGTTTTATGTCAACACGACGTTCCACAGTGACCAGCCAAACCTCTGAGACCAGCAGCAACCCTCACCGTGCAGGAAAACCCCGTCTGTCCTCAGTGTCCGACAGCGAGTCGGTACGGAAACACCTTTAGGCCTAAAACATTAAGTACTTACCCCAGTTATCGAAATTATAAAAGTTATCGAAAATGTTCTTGCACTACCGTTAGTGGAACATTTTTAACTTTAACAGTTATTCTTAAGTTATTAGTAGAACATTTTAGAAAAATTACAGAATTTAAAAAGTTATAACCAAGCAATAATGTTAATACAATAATAATGTTAATCTTTTGGTGTTTTGTGTGTTTGTTGTATATGTGGCTCACAGGAAAAAAATGTATTTGCCTCAGTGTTGCTTTTTCACTGCTTAGGAGATTAGATAAAGATTGATGGAGAAATTGTTTCATTTAAATATTAATTTTGTCTTAGATGTTTTAGAGTATTAAGCTGTAAAATAACAGACTGTAGCTAAAACAATCTGGATTTGGGTACATTTAATAAAAAATGTTTGAGTTCATATTGAAATCCTAGACATGGCAAATCTGAGCTCAGTTTGTGACATTGTTGAGATCTCTTCTAAAAATCCAGTAAAGACATTTGTGAGATTTCTGGGTTTCTTTATTTTAGTTGGCACTATTTCAGGGCACTCAGTTTAACCTCAATTCTGTCTAGGAGAAATACTTGAGATATTAAAGAGATCTGTGACTTTTCTTTCCTATGGGTAGGGCTGGACGGACACAGAGGTGGACCTCTCCAGCGCGAGTTCACGTCCTGCCAGTCGCCAGGTGTCGTGTGAGATCCGTAAAGACTTGTCGGACATTAAGCACACCAGCTCTCTGAGACTGAAGGTCAAGAGCAGAGACTCAGGTATCTTCGACAGAACCTCAGCCCAGAGCCTCATTGAGCCGGGCCTAAACCGGACATGTACCTACATCAGTGTAAGTGAGAGGCTTTAATGAGCATCATAAAGCATCACATTAATCACACACTCCCCCAAACGCTCATTGTGCTTTGATTGATGACATCAGAATACCCACATTCATCTTTAAAGAGGAAACATCTCCATCAGGTTTTAAAAATGCATGGACATTGTATTCCTTCATATCCTGAAGACAGTTTTTAGCCAGTATAGATCAAATCTTTTTTGTGGCTTCTTTTGACTGCACATTGAAGATGTCATACGATGAAATTAAATTAAACAAATACAAAATGTTAAAAGACTAAAAATCCTTCATCCTTTGAGATAAAAGTTCAGTGTACTGTGAAAACATACGGTAGCTTTCAGAACTCCTGAAAACTTTATAAAACAAAGTTGCTGCAAAAGACTTGTTTTTAACTTCAGCAACTTTATGACAGATAAATCGAACGTCACATGACTGTCCACGTTAGTTCCCATTGGTTGATTATAAACAGACATAAGGAAGTGATGATGTGAAAACCAGATTGATGATATTATTCCCAAACTACAAAAGAATAAATTATTTTAAAGAAATGTGTTCAATTTAAAGAATGAAATGTGTGAAAGTTGGTCAATCCTGCTGTTCGAAAGCAAAGAAACGATGCTGTACCTTTAAGAGTCGGAGCAACAAATAATGAATAACTAAATTATGAATATAAATTATGGTTACTAGCTAGAATTTCACAAACATAATTGAACCTCAGGGGAAGAACTTAAAAAAAGATTAAAGTTTAATTAAAGTTTAAGAAAGTTTTTTATTACTTTCACAGAATTTTCACAACTTCCTGAGGTCCACACACAGCTCTGCTCTGTTTTTAATTACACCTCCTGATTCTGCTCAGTGGTGACATTGCTGATAGATATTTTCTTATTGAAGTGATACACCGTGAGCAAGAGTTTCTCGCTCTGCAGGTGTTAAGCAGCAGCTTGAGCAGGAATGTCGTACATCACTAGATAGGCAGCAATGGACGGCCAGTAACGTTGCTGTGAAGATTTTAAGCGATGCCCAGACGTACACAGCGATGTGCAGGACTGTCATTGACACATTCTCAGCTAACAACATTAAGTTGTAAGAACGTTTCTGTAATGTTTCCATTAGGTAAAAAAACATTAGAAATGTTATTTTGAAGGTTCTTGGAACGTTTAAAATGTACATATTTTTTGTGTTGTATACTTTTAGCTGGGTTGTCCTGACTCAACCTTATCATGAAGTACATAAATCCTTAATATATTATGAGCTTTTATCCCTGCAACCTCTAGTGCACTCGATTGTACAACATGAAGGATAGTGCACACTGCCCCACATTAATGGATTGAGACAAATCCTGCTTTTCTGTGCTTCATTTACCTGTCCAAACAATCAATAGGCCAACAGTGTTTTTTTACTCACTCAAAGTTTTCAATCAAAGTTACATCTGTAATCAATTTACACTGTCTTGTGGCTCGGCTTGTAGGGCATTGCATTAGCGATTAGTCCAGGTTATGGGTTCGAATCACAGGGTAGTTGAATGATTTTTAAGTTGTTAAAAGCTGTAATCTGTTAAAAATCAGTTATTGAGCAAGTACATAACAAATCAGTGTTCAAAACAATCCCCCAGAGATTCCCTGATTCCCAGAGGTAAGTTTATGATGATTTATCATTTCAGATTCTGTGTCCTGTATCTCAAGAAAAGTCAGTTTGGTCACATTTGATTCTACATATTAAACTATGAAAATAAACCTGCAATTTTATGTTTCAAACAGAGATGGCGATAGAGAGGCAAAAGTTACGCATGGCAGCTTTAGGATTAAAGCCAAACACATTGACATTCTGAACAGATGAAACGTTGAGGGTGAGAGAGCTGGGCTTGACTTTAAAGGCTCTGTTGCATGGAGATTAAGGCTGCTTGAGTTCTCCTGCCTTAATCTGCTGGTTTAAGAGAGATAATCCTGCTAAACAGCATCTTATCCCCCGTCATCACGCCCAAGATGAATGGCTTTAGTGTGACCACTGGGTGGCACCTTCTGGTCTGCCTTGCCACCTCTCTCTTTTTACCGGTTTAGTTGCACAGTAAAAACTGGGACGTACTCACATCAACTGTTTGACTACTGATTCTGAAAAAGGTGACGAGTATAAAAAAAACAACATAATGTTCATCATTCTTGTATTGAACTCTTTTTTTCTCTCTCAGACAATGAACGACAAGGACGAGATCTCAGAGTCTGAAGTCAGCCTGTCCAGCTGTCTGTTGTCCTCTGTAAGTGCACACAACTTTACAACCACTCATTCATTAATTAGTTTTGCTTTCAGAGTCAATCCTAAACACAATAAAGAGGAAACAGTTGAGTTCAACATACTGTACATACATTTGATCCATATGTGTGTTCCCTAAGAATCGAACCCACAACCTTTGCACTGCTAGCACAATACTCTACCATTAAAACTACAGTAACACTCACGTTCGCAATCTTTTTGTAGTATTTCACAACTAACTGAATAAACCGTTTTCATAAAAAACAATATGACTAACAAACAAAATGAACAGCAATAATAAGAGGGCACTGAAGCTTGTCAAAGTACAGCATAATAGTTTAAAAAGCACATTTTATCTCCGCTGTTTCTCTGAATTTCCATATTTGATCTTTATTAAAACATTTAATTCGGCCTACACAAATAAGCGCTAGCAAATGTTACCAGCAATTTTCAGCGATTTGTCTGCATGTTCACCTTTTGTGGAAAACAAGAACTCTTCCAAGAACTTAACTGGAGTTCACCTTTGCGTCAGGGCCGCATTATAGCCTGTATTTCATGTAATACGTCAACCAGAAGAGAAGCTGCTTATTTTACATACAGATCTAGACTACAGCTATCAAAATGGTGCTTCAAATTTTTATATACCGTACATGAGATACAGTTAATTGACATTTCCTTTAATCTGCATCTCCGGTGACCCCAATTTACATTGAGTTCAAAGTAAGTTCAGTAACTGCAGATGAATTATCATGTGCTCAGATTCACAGAAGAGTTTTGAGAGGCAGAGCTGACAGCCACATCATGTGACCTCAGTATGTTTTTATTAAGTGTGCTGTGATTGGTTGTTTTTGCAGCATTTTTCACTTTTAACATTTCTTGCCATTATAAATTTGTTGTTTTGTGCTTTGTTAGGGTAACTAGGTTAGCATTTGTTATCATCTATACTCTTAAAAAACAAAGGTTTAAAAGTGTTCTTCAATATGATGCCATAGAAGAACAACTTTTGGTGCCTTGAAGAACCTTTTGGTCAAAGGTTCTTAATAGAACAATTTCTTTCTCATCTTTTTATATAGCCTTTGTCCTTTAAAAGTGTAAAGTAACAGTTAACTGTAATGAATGACTTTTTAGATATTATAGAACTAACAATTTTAGGTTGTAGGAACATTTTTTCTCATTTTGTAGATTATTAACATTCTTGCTTTGTTATAAAAACATTGTTCAAAATTTTTTTAATTCTATAATGTTTCTCAAGTGTTCCACTAACAATTTAAGCGTAACATATTTTTATATATGATATACTGTATATACTGCAAGAACGTTTTTGATAACTTAGAGAGAACTTTTAGAGAACGTTACATTCTCAACATTCTGAAAACGTTCCCTGGTAGCTGGGAACAAAGGTTATTGTTTAATTTCACATGGAATTAAGCATGTAAATTAACATTTGTTGATAGTATGTCTTTTAATTCCTTTCTTTCTCTTAATGATGTCACTCTCTCTGTGTTTTTGTGTCCCACGTGAAGCCAAGTATGGTCTCAGCGAGAGCTGAGCAGAACAGACATTCCTCTCTTATCCCCTCCATCATTGTTACGTCCGAATCCAGCCCTGCTCTTCTCTCAGCGGGCCGCATCGGTCGCCCCTCCAGACAGCACACAGCTGCGTCAGCGCAGACGGCATCTGTCTCTGTGAATGCTCCTGAGATTGACTGATCACGGGCTACATTACTACTGGCTTTACTACTGTAATCTTCAGGACACCTTCTCAACAAGCTCCTGATCTTCTGACTTCACAACCCTTCCTCTTTATTTCTTCTTCTTCACACAGGGCTCTAAAAATGCCATTTTATGTAGTGTTTGTACTGTAGATTTGTGTTGTGTAGGTTTGGATGTGCTGAGGTGGAAATACAGGCCGTGGGATGAACAGGGTCTTGAGTTTTTGAAGACAGCAAGGTGAGGACACTATCTTTGGTTGGTGTGGAGGTGATCTTCTCCTCTCAGGGATGGAATGACCCTAAAGCACCTACGTTTATCCGTGTAAGCCATTGACCGTTCTGTCAGTGTGCAGCAGTCAGTGTGTCAAAGTTGGCCCAGCTTTTAAAATGTATGATGATACATCACAGCGTCTGATAATCTTAAGCTGCTTCTCTCAGGGTATGTTGAAGATCATGCTGTAGATCACATGAATGAACCTGCACAAGATCAAAAACAACTCCTGGTCCATGACCTGAAGATTTACATGGTCTGCGGTAAAGTACAGTAAAGTGTGGTACAGTAAAGTCATTAAATATGGATTCCTGTCTACAGGTGTAAACACAACAGTTAAAACCTTCACCAAGTAGATCTTTTCTGATTCTTTAAAGGTGATGTGTAAATTCTATTTTCCAGTAGGTTTCCCAAACATTCCCTCCATCTGCCTGTTCAAACCTGGGACAAACCTATAGCCCCGCCCCAAACTCGTGCCATTGGTTCAACAAGTGTTGCTGTGTTAGGATCTTCTGTATAAGGCGCAGGACCAAAAAGTGTTCATCTAATCATTGCATTCAGTCCAAATGCAATAACAGATACTCTACTGGCCTGTCAAACTACGTTTATGCATACCTCTGCGCACCATACTAGTGCAGACAATCTTCCATCATCCAATGTGTTTGTGTGTCTTGGAAAAGATGTGATTTTGGAGAGTGCTCTGATGGGAGGGTGAGATCTTATGCTTTCAACGTTAGCTTGCTGTCTCTAGCCTAGCAATTGGCTACCCTACCATTAAGCTGGAAAAGGAATATCAAAAGGAAAACAATTACACACCTTGCCTTTAAATGAAGCCAGTTTTGTCCCCACCATCCTCATAACAAATCAAGCACGTTGAGAACCAATTTCCTTGCTGCTGATTAAACAAAATATTTCGTTTCGTTTAGGCGTCACATTTTGTAAGTTCTATTTTTACAGCACTGGGTCGCCAATTTATTTATATATATTATTGAATGTTAATATGGAAATATGCTGAACAAATGATATTTACTATATAATTCTCATGTCTTTGTGTTGTGACATATTCCTCTACCCACGTGTGAATATTCTCATGGTTGTAAGCGATTAACTGCATGTTTTCTTTACGAAAAACAACGTCCTTTGATAGAAATATTTGGGTTTTGTTTTTTTTACTCTGTGCAGACTACAATAAGATGAAAACCCCTAAAATCGTCCTCTTAAATTCAAAGGACTGATCTGAAAGCTCATGCCTCCAACAATCTATACCTTTCAAATGCAGATTTACCTTTTTGCTGGATTTTGAAGATGCTTTACTGGGATTAATACAGCCACATCTCCGTAGGGATTAGAGGAGAACGCTTTTAACAAGATTAGATTTTGGCTATGTGCTCAGTTGTTTGCATTGCTTTTAATGGCTGCTGTGTCCTCAAAGTTAGTGTAATTTGTCTCCAAAGCAGTTCACATTATAATAACTGTCAGACTCTCTGTCTCTCCTGAGAAACATGTTTACTGTTTACCTGTTTTTGGTTTTAACAGGTGGTTTATGATCTGCTGCTTGGAATTGCAGTTGCTAAACTGGTAAATGCAGTAAATCAAGCAATGATAGGTCTTGCCAAGCTAACAGGGAACAGGATTCTCAGAACGTTGCCTAACATTCTTTATAGGTTCTGTTAACGTTATCAACAAATGTTCTTGCTGTAACGTTAATAGGACTTTTTTAATGCTATATATCAAAAATGTAAATAAGTTGTTAGTGAAATTTTTATAAATGTTACAGAACCAAAAAAGCAAAAACCAAAAAATAACCTTAATACAACATCTAAAATGTCTAAAAAACTAAAACATTTAAAAACTAAAACGTTTAAAATAACATTTTTAAAATTTTTGTTACTGAATGGATAATTTAAAAAATGACATTCATGCATTTGGCAGATGGTTCAATCCAAAACAACTTAAAGTAAGTTTCAGGTATATATTTTATCAGTTCATGCGTTATACATTAACGTAAAAGCACTACATACTGTTAGTTACTATGGAAACAAAACAGTGTTTGTTGAATGCATACAGTAAATGTAGGTGGGCATGCTGGACTGAAGTGACCAGAAAGTTATCTTGATTAGTTACTTCTCACCTTTAGCTGCGACACACGTTTAACACTTAACACGTACTTCATTTCCAGTCACTCATAGTTATCAAAGCAGGTCAACGGTGTGTTTTGCTGACTTGCATGTGATGTGTGTTGTCTGGATGCCGTATGGGTGACCTTGTCAAGTGCTGTTTTGGAGATAAGTTACTGTATCAGTGCAAGCCACAGGGTTGTACATTGTGTACATTGTTGTACATTACCGGTCGAAAGTTTAGGATCACTTATTCATTATTAATATTTTTTGCACATTTTTGAATAACAATAAACTCATTAAAACCATCAGATAACACAATGGTAGTTATAGAAATTGTTGCGAAAATTCCAAATAAATCATGTTATATTATATTTAAGCATATTTAATGTAGCCACATATTGCCTAGAATGTACAAAAAATGTTATTTTGGCATTTTATCATCTAGTTGTTTGAGGCATCATCCTGCGATGATTTTTAAACAGTAATGAAGGAGTTCTCACTTATGCTGGACTCTTATTGGCTGCTTTTTCATTATATGGTTCAAATCATTAAAGAAACATATTTATATACATTACAAAACATTACACCAGTGTGATGGTGTAAAGCTGGGTTTTAGATTAAGCCCATCAAACTGATGTGAGCTCAGCACAGTTGTCAGTCAGTTTCACCCCCCAACATGCAAAGAGCAACTTCTGCAGGGCAACGTATCGCCCAAAGTAAAATCTGATCTGGCATCTGAGACAGAAAACATTATGTGAGTTTGCCCATGTTTGTTATCAAGTGGAAGATTAGATGGTAATGAAGGGCTGCTATGCAGAGGTGCTGTTTACTGACTGCTGTGTGTCTCGAGTCGACCCGAATTCACCAGCTCAAATTAATAACCCTCAGCATCTTACAAACCTTTTTAACACAACCTCCTCTTACTTCCCCTGTTAATCAGAAACTCTTTCTCTGTCATTCAAACACTAAGCTCATATTCTTTTCACTTTGTCATGTTTCATGTTGCATACTCAGTACTAAAATTAACAATCAATGTTGTGTGCTAATAATGCCACTTTCTTAAAATGCTTAGGCAGCCTTGAGTAGATTATGTGAATGTATGCAGTGGGGGGACGCATGCCTGTGCATTCATATATTGTCTCACATTGAGCTCTGAGTGATAAGTCTGGATAAGATTGGAGCGTAAACAGCTCAATGGCTTTGACTGGCACCCAAATTTGACGGGTTGTCTGAGTGTTTCAGTTGGCACTAACAATTTTAGGTTGTAAAAACGTTTCCCTAACATTTCCATTAATAATTAAAAAAAATTTATTTTTAAAGCCCTTGAAATGTTTGAAACATTTAGTTTGTAGTAACATGTTTGAAGAATGTTTTAACATTTTTAAAATGTTCCACTAACAACTTGATGATAACATTTTTAATATATATATGTTTAAAAAAGTTCTTTAAAGGTTCTTCAAGAACTTTCTTGCAAGAACTTTTAACGTTGAGAAAACTTTTAAAGAATGTTAGTCAATGTTCTGAGAACATTCCCTGTTCGTCCCAGGCCACTGATACATTATTTAATGGTTCTATATTGAAATGAATTTATGTTTCATCTAATATATCTTTTGTTTCTTTTAGTAAGTAATTGTTGTTTGATATTATATTTATTGTAATATTTTTCCAGGTTTAACATTCAGACATATATGCAATACAATCACGGGGCTACACAAAACACACAAAAAAAACACACAAAGAAAAACAAACAAGACTAAAGAGCATTAGTAATTCTTGCTTGATGCTATTGTGCTTGCTTTCCTGTTATTTTTCATTTATGTGTGTAAAGCACAAAGCGTAAAAATCACTTTTAGTCCCTCCTGCAATAAACGCGATTTCAGATTGATTTATTGAATGATGTAAATATGAAGTTTTAATAAGTATCAAAAATTATGCTTGCATTTAAAACCTGTATTTATGTTTATGATTTCAGCTTTACAATTTCCAAATCTTTGTAAAATTGTTAGTAGTTTTGCTGTAAATGGTTTTGTGTTCTTTTAATGTTGTGTGGTCATTTATTTATTTTTCTAAATAAACCCGTGAGTGTACACAGTTTGTGAATCAAAACTTTACATTCTACAGTTAATAATAATAATAAAGAAAAACTATGTCCACAGTGCCTCAGTGTAGCAATGCTCTGTGACTGGAAAGAAACCATCTGTGCATGAAATATTCCCAGCTGCTGTGATGTGCTGCATGTTTAATGAAAATCACACAAATTCTGAATCTTTCCTGAGGTTGTGAGGGTCACTTCAGCCAGTGAAGTCATAAATAGACTTCAGTATTAGAACCAGATTTTGTGACATTTTGAAAAACCTTACACATAATTATTTTTTTAAAGGCAAATATTTAACTTTTTTTAGAAACATTTTGTTGCACTGACAGAACATATGAGAGATGAGAGTTCACAACTGATGGGGAACTTATGTTTAATTGTTATAATAATAGCTTTTGTGTGTGCCATGACAGAACCAGAATGCTTTTGTGGCACTAAGACAGGCTTTGGTCAGAGTGACCTTGATAAATAATAACTCAGATTCCTCACACAGAAGCATGAAAGGTTGGGATGACAGGTGAATGTACTGTCTGACTGTATTGACAATGTCAGTTGTCATTTTTGACATGTGCTCCTTTCAGCTGAACTGTTGACAACAGGAAGTGTCAGTATGAGGAATTTTCATCTACTGATTCCAGAGGAGACCACAGGTCAGTGTATGACACACAGACAACATAAAAGAGAACACAAACGTCTAGTTGTTACAAATGTATTTATGCACCTCACTTTAAAAACACAGCTGCAAAGCTACTGCTAAAAACACAGCTAGAACACAATAGACTACTCCACTAATAGGGAACGTTCTTAAAACATTGGCTTGCGCTCTGTAAAAGTTATTTCAAAGTTTTCAAAAATGTGTGGTAAAGTTATTAGTACTTTTATTAACGTTATTCTTTAGTTGTCGGTGGAACATGTAAACCAAGAAATAACGTTAATACATCTAAAAAAACTGTCCAGTATATCGAAAAAACATTTTCAACATTCCTAGAACTTTCATAATACAATTTATTTTTGTTACTTAATATAAATGTCAGAGAAACATTTATACATACAACCTAAATTGTTAGCTGGGTATTAAAATTATTATAAAAAAATACATATGATTAAAAAAAACAATAAATATTAATGTAGTAAATGTGGGCAAAAAAAGATGTGGAATTTAAAGAGATGTCAAAACTGTGTGAGGTCCTCTCACCTGTGATCAGGCAGCAAGCCAGTAGTGTGAAATGGAAAACCTGGAGTGGAACTGGAGCGGAGTGATTACATATTACTCAGACTTGTTTGTTCCTCAAATAGTGTTTTTCCATGAACAAAAGTCATTAAAAATATGTGTCGCTCTTGATCTGCTGGTATGTAACGTCACCGAAGAGAAAAGAAAGTGAGTACAGGACAAATAAAACCTGAATGAAAAGATCTGAGAGTGAAGCCTCAGAGGATTCACACTGGAATGAGGTGACAATGTGTTACGATGTGTTCTGATGACGAGTGTAGCTCAACTGGTAAAGCGTGGTGCTCGCAACACCAGATTCCTGGGTTTGAGTCTCATAGAATGCATGAACTGATCAGATTAGATACTTCAAATGTTGATTTGGATACTTTTTACGCTACAGTCAATTCTTCAACATTAATTCAAATCATATGGCCATGTGTTTGCATTCACACTGAGATCAGATGACGCCCCCAAACACAGCCTCAAATAAACACAAGCTCACTTTGAGAAGAATTTAATGTTCATGTAATTCTTGTTGTTGTTTATTAGTTGCTCTGCACTAGCTCCCCACAGAGCACACAGTAAGTGAATGCCCATAGGAGCGCAGTGGAAAAATGTGTTACCCTAAGAAAAGGCTATATTCGCCTCTGTGAATCATGGGGGCCTGGCATCCAGGGGTGTCCCCTTACACACCATATAAGGGCCCCAAAGGCTTAAGTGTTATCACTTTCTGCAGGAGAGATCTATTCTTAGGCTGTCTGTCCAGGCCATCCGAGCAGGCAAGAAGTTCTCTCCCTATTCTTTTTTCAAAGACTTTCGTAATTGACTTATTTAGTCAATGTTAACAGGGGTGGGATTGTAGCATTTGTTGCATGTAGGTCTGATCTGTATGTTTTTGTTTTGTGTCAATAGGGCAGATTGTAGCTCATGTACTGAGTATATGGTTGCGTGAGAATAAGGGTATATGGTGTTACTATGTTTTTCATTCGTTTGCGGTTTCTCTGTTGCTGTTTTGTTTCAGAAGCTTCTCGGTGCCTGCCCGTATCCGGGTGTCTGATCATCCCGACTGCAGGAAGGAAGAAGAGAACGGAGTTAATTAATCCAAGAAGATTTTCCTTTAAACTCTCTTGAAAATGAGCAATTACACAGTAACTCTGAGTGGACCTGCACCGTGGGGTTTTCGGCTGCAGGGAGGCAAAGATTTCAACATGCCTCTGACCATCTCTCGGGTGAGACAACCACGAAATCTTAATGCTTTCATATAAAAACCACATATTAAAATATGTTTGACCTCTTCCAGGACAATTACATGTTTACTTAATCTAACAATAATAAACGCAAGCACTGAGTCGTGGTTACGTCACATTATGACATTTGATGTCGTTATGTAACAACGGAGTGCAGCTGTTGTATTGGTTACTATCAAGCTAAAATCCTCCAACCAGTTTTGGTCCTTTGGTTTAGAGGGATAAGACGTGTTGTGGTGTATTTACAGTGGTGAAGTCTATAAATAGCACAACATTATGCAAACTTTTAGAAAACGAATCTGTGTAAAGTTTAAAAAACTTTACCTCGACATACGCAGCATGTCTGACCGAATAACATACACTGTGTTTAACTGCCAGCACTTATTTGCCCAAAGAGAAAAATTAGCAAGTCGTCTCTTCATTATGACACTGATTTACTCTAATTATAAACAGTTGAAAAATCCCTGTTGAATCCCCAGTTGAAAATTTTAACAAACCCTGAAAACAGAGGATCTCTTTGTTGTTTACGCTAGACGGACGCTGTAAATTTGCGTCATTTCGTGGAAAGACCCTCGAATTAATGATTCAGCTTAAACCATTTTATAACCATTTTTTCACAACAGGTGTTTTCCAAGAAGCTGCATCTAAATGTATATGGCCTTGCGTGTGTCTGTACCATCATTGTACAATCTATTGCAGAATTTGTTTATGATGTGACAACGTGACTGACATACGCTTTGACATTTCTGTCATCAAAACACAACAGATGTTATGTGTGACATTTGCTTTAGCTCTATCCCATAATGCATCAGTCAAAGAGAAACAAAGGTGCTGTTTTATCCCGCCCTGCGGATCAATAAGCAGTGCTATTGACAGATCAGCCCCACTTATCCCTCATGTAACACAATTGTTAACTTAAATCACCTCGTGCTTCATGACACAATGTACAGCAGATGTTCTTCCATACTGAAGGTCTCATTCCATGACTGAAGCCCTCAGAAACCTCATTGTGTTATATTATGGATTCAAAGACATGAACATCTCTCAATGGATTGTATTGTTCTAAGAGAGACTGAGGTGATTTTCTGTTTGCTTTGACAGGAAATCATTGACCTTCTTTAATGAGTCACAGGCAGTTCAGTCCCAGTTCGTGCTTCTCACACCAGATTCTTTTCTTGACGTTTGATTGGCTGTCACTTCCATACAGGGCAGAGTCATTCATTATGACTCTGTTTGTCAGGGTCGTGGTGGGTCCAGCTTCTTACGCTGGCTGCTGGAACCTCAACGAATCAGACATCGTGCTTGGAAGATTTATCTGTAGTTTTTTTGATTTTCATTATTTTTCTTATCAAGATTGTCATTGTTGACACTGTAATCACAATCAATCCAGGCGTCTGTCTGGTTTTTGCTAGTTTCTCCCAGCTTAGCTGCCAATGAAAATGGAAGTAGATAAAAGTGTGTGTGTGTGTGTGTGTGTAACGCCTGCATCCTTAGACCAAGATCAAGACTCAGTCAAAAATGATTGATGTGCATATAACTGTGGTGAAATTTCAATCAAAATTGTGACTATCTTAAAGCACTGCACAGACAATCTGCATTGAATCTTAATCCTGGACTCAAGGCAGATGAAGCTGCCGGAAC
>JAZGTK010009592.1:0-17139 GCA_036877625.1 Ambastaia sidthimunki | reverse complement strand
GTTTTCTGCAGAGATATGAGAGGGCATTTCTAACCTAAAGAAGTTACAGATTGCAGCTGTATTGTTGAGTTTGTGTGAGGTTTCTGTACTTCTGAGGACACTAGTATGGAGCACTGGAGGAGAATCATGGAGGTGAGGGGTAGCAGGAGACATTAATGAGAATAAATGGGGACTGAATCTGTTCTCGTGATTGGGTGTTTGTGTGACTGTAAAAAGAAAGTGAGACTTCAGGGAGAGAATGGTTACAGTGATGGTGTGTATTGCAGCCAGATGTGAGCAGGAATGTGACGCGGCGGTTGCCAGATCCCTCCCTCCCTCCTCTGCACTTTTTCTCTTGCCTTTTGTTCCTGTTCTCCCCCTTTTCTCTCTGCCATCCGTCTGTTATGCCTTTCATGTCTCCTCCATCTCCAGGTTCTCAGGTCTTTTGAACTGTTACCGTGAGAATTCGCTCTGAATCGCTAGTCTGCGTTAAATGTGCGCTAGGCATGTATCTATGGAGACTTAATGAGCTAAACTGCGTTAAAATACCAATAGCTTTTCTACTTTCAAACAAAGACGCTCTCTATACGTTCTTTCTTTACAAATAAGTATTTTCTTCACTTTGGAAATGTCTAAGGTGTAAATGAGATTCTTGAGTCTCTTTGAGAGGTTAGAAGAAGTTTTCACCACAAAAGATGTTTTTTATTTGTAGCTGTTCTGTTTACAACAAGATACGTCTGAACAGACATTTCCTCTGTGCTGAAGGGGCTAATAGGTGCAGAGGTGAATGTTTATTGTAGGTGATGGGAATGTAGGGACCCAGCTAACAGGGGACGTTCCCAGAACATTGGCTAATGTTTTCTAAAAGTTCTCTCAAAGTTATCAGAAATGTTCTTGCAGTAACGTTGGTAGAATGTTTTTTAATATTATAAATTTATCAAACTATCCTAAACTTAAGTCGTTAATGGAATGTTTTAAAAGCATTACAGAATAAAAAAAACGTTCCTAGAACGTTCAAAATAATTTAACATTTTTATTACTTAATGGAAATGTTATGGAAACGTTCTTACAACCTAAAATTGTTAGCTGGGGAAGTACATTTTTTGTTTGTTTAGTTGGTGGTTTGCCTGAATGACAAGCAATTTAATTTGGCTTAAAGTCTTGACTTTTTTGTGTTCACAGGAGACGTTTCCATGGTTACATTATTGCATTTTAAAACTGCTGCATAAAGCACAATGTCATGGAACAAAAAACAGAGGCCTGGAGTTTAAAAAAGTAAAAAAAAAACATTGCTGATGGCCAACACCTTAAAAAAACTCGAGTTTGCAGCTTAAGTCAACATTACTGTTTAAAGCTGCAATCCACAACGTTCTGGGTTAAAAATGGACAAAAATCAGTCATTCAGCAAGTGTTTAACACAATGTCCTTATTTTACCCCAATTCACAACAGTAACTTATTACTAATAATATTTATTAAAATTTAAGCTGCCGGATCAGATTTCCTGAGAACTGTTTGGCTTCATTTGACCTCAACATATGTAATAAAAAGTACATAAAGTAACCTGCAAATTTATGTTTCAAACAGAGATGGCGGTAGTGAGGCGAAAGTTATGAATTGCAGCTTTAACTAGTCCATTATTGGATAACTAGTTGCCTGTCGCGACCCGTCTCTTGTAGATGCAGGAGATGGTAATGAACATTTAATGGCAACACACAAATTGCTCAGCAGGAAATGCAGTAGAAACATGTTCACTATCAGCAAAGCAAGTAGATGTAATTAAGAATAAATTAATTTAAAGCACACACACACACACACACATAAGGGAGTTTGGGTCTGTGGTGGGGGGGTGGAGCGGTAGTCATTGCTTTGAACGTTTCAAGGTTGGAGTCACGGACAATTAAGTCGCCTACCAGAAATAGTTTTTCTCTGGAGATTGGTGTTTTTTTTCTCCCTGTGTGTCCGGTCTGGGTCTAGGTGAACCTTGTCTGGGGAAGCCATGACTGATCCATAGGATTCAGGATTAACCCCTACCAAAATCTCATCCTGGACACCTCAGCAGGGGGTTTTGAAATCCCAGGAAAGAAAGAAGCTGAGAAACTAATTGGCACAAATGGGGAACAATTACTGCCTGGGATAAAGAAAAGTAAGGAAAGCGGGATAAGTTAGGACGAAGGGTGGGACAGTGATCAGACTGGACTGGAGTCTGGAATTTTTCCCATTGAATGTTTGAGATTCATGTTTAAACGCTCAGGGTTTTGGGAGCTGTTTTAAAGCATTGGTTGAAGTGTGTCTAAACACATTTTCTGCTCCCCTAATAGACAATGTAACAGTGCTGTACGTCTCCAGGCAAGCATCCTTGCGTTTAACCTTTCACACACATTTCTGAACCAATGACTGTGCAGGAAGTGTATTTTATTGGGAAAATCAGAACGTTGGGCCACAGCCTGTTTTTTTGGCGTGACTCCTGTGTAACATAAAGTGTCTTTTAATGACAAAGCCTCTTGGACAGTTATGTTAACAGTGCTTGGTCCCAAAATTTCAGCAGTTGTTTTGGGAAGAATGTAAAGAGGAGGAGGTGGGGGGGCATTTGATTGGCTTGCTTGGCTTTTTTTACGCATTACTGTTAATACCTATATGTCATTTAGCATAGCTAAACGTTTTGCCTTTCAGTTGGGCTATAATTATTGTCTCTAGTTGCTCCTGAAATGTTGCTCCTTCTGCAGGAATCGAAGGTCTTCCAAGAGCTACACAAAAGTCATTCAGTTTGACAGTGATTTAACATACATTTCCGTCAAGTGGTCTTCTGACAAGTGTCTCACGCAAATGAATGTTGTCTTTGGTAACGACACGTTGACGTGCAAACTTGGAAACATTTCTTCTTCTCATCCTCAACTCTTTCTCCTCCGTTACTTTTTCCTTGTTTTTTCCTACCCCCGTGGCTCTATTCACTGACTTTAAACTTGTGACAGCTCTGGCATTCCTGGCTCTCCGGGGAGAGGTGGGTGCGGTGGCCCTTAAGGTTTAATCTCTGTCAATGGACCGTGGAGCTGGATGCTTGTATCTTTCTCCCTCTGTGGGGCCAGGGACCGAGGGCCATTCGTGGGAGGGGAGCTAAACCCAAGGGCTGCAGTGTTTCCGGTATCCGTGGTTACACAGCAGGATGGGGGCATTTAGACACTTGCACCCCCCCTTCGTTTTGCTGACTGTGTTCGCTTGAGGTGGAATTGACATCATTGTGGTGACCGGTTTGTGTTTTGTTTGTTTATGAACCTGAGGTGTCTTGTTTGCATTGACGAAGCCTTCAGTAGTAAAATAGATTTTACAGGAATGTCAGACAGTGCTTTCACATTTATGGCCATTTAACACTTCAAAGTCTCTCTCATTGTGCGCAGGGCATCTGTGCTGCGGGCCGCTTTGTGAGCGCGGAAAGGTGATACAAAGGAGAAAAACAATTGGCGGGTTTTGTGCAGACAAACATGTGAATGCCGGAGAGAGGTGAAGCGTTTCTTTGGAATTCTCATTTTGTTCAGATTAAAAAAGTAGCGAGGAGAGTTTCATGGGAGAGAGTAGCTGGATTATTTGGGAAGTCTGGGGGAAGGGGGGGTCTGACATTCCACAGGATGAAGTAGGTCATTGTTTCCGTCTCCGATGAAGAGAGCCTTCTGAAGGCACTGATGAACTGAAGCAGAGGAGAGTCAGCGAGTGCGAGGGGTTTCGGGGGGGTACAGGTCTGTTTTTTGGGGAGGGGGTCCGGCGTTATTCAGTAATCCTATCGAAAGAGCTTCTGAAGGACGGCGCGAGAGAAGCGCGGAGAGGGAAAAAGCGAATGGAATGTGACAACAGGAAAATGCCATTGATAGCGGTCAGTCTCAAGCGGGATGATGGAAAGACATTACCTATTTAAACCCGCAAGCTGCCCACATGCGTTTCTGCCTTTTCTATTGATGCTTTCTGTGCTCTCAGCTCTTTCTCCTTAGATACAAGAAGTTATTTTCTTGGAATGTGAGAGTGAAAAACTCATGTTGGGTCAAATGGAATATGCATTCATCTGTTTAGATAATAACCGTGTGCTTTTCTGGCCTCCCTTCTGGTAGGTTTTCCAGTCATTCAGAGCGATTTGGGCTGAAGGCTCTGAGAAGCTGTAAATCACTCTCTCCTGAGTGCCGTTATAATGATAAAGTGATGGACGCACGGCCAGCTCAAGTTCCACAGTTAATACAAATGAATCTAAACGTGTTAAAGTTGACAGTCTGTGTGATTTTATACACATTGTGTTCCATGTTATGCATGTACTCAGTCATATTAGTTATATTTGTTCATTCTTTTAAAGACAAGCTATAGAATCATTTTTTGATGTGTGACCAAGTACTTTAAAGATGAAGACGTGCCAAAAATATTCATTTAAAAATGCTGTTATGTATAACTTCTTGGAAATGTCTCAATGTTCAAAAAAACACAGTTAAAGGTAGTTGTAGTTGTTCCAAAAATAACTCATTTCAAACCCATTTGACTTTCTTCTGTGGAACACAACAGTCATTTGTGAAGAACATTCTTTCAGTTTGAGAAATAATAAATGACAATTATTTGGCAAACTATTTCATTATAGTTTTCTAAAACAATTTGTCTTGTATTGTCTCTAGAAAATTTAATGGTCTAACTTTATAACCTTTGGTATGTTTAAAACTAACCAACTCTGATGCTATGGTTCCTTCACAGAGTTCTTCAGAGAGCTGTTGAACAATGCTGAGAAATCCCTCCATGACATGTTCGTGCGGACCTACGGCTTGATGTACGTGAAGAACGCGGAGCTGTTCAAGCACTTCTTCCAGGAGCTTCGCCGCTACTATTCCCATGGGAGCAGCGCCGTCAACCTGGACGACATGCTAGCAGAATTCTGGACGGAGCTTCTGGAGCGCATGTTCCGACTGGTCAACGTTCAGTACGAGTTCAGCGACTCGTACATGGACTGCGTCAGCAGACACACGGAGCAGCTCAAGCCATTCGGCGACGTTCCACGCAAGCTCCGCCTACAGTTGACACGTTCCTTCATCGCAGCCCGCACGTTCACCCGCGGCCTGGCACTTATGCCTGAGGTGGTTGGCAAAGTCTCCACGGTGAGCGGTTTTGGGGGGTTGCATTTGAAGGTTTAGTTAGCTTGGTTTTGTTTCCTGAGAAAGTCAGAGATCAGGGGCAACACAGATCAAAAGGAACAGCTTTTTTTGGTTGGATTTATCAGTATGTGAAGGTAGACACCTGGCTGGCTTATCTTCTAGCTTTAAAAGATCAGAGGCCAAGGCAGCTCAGTGTGTGGATTGAATAAGCAAAAGCAATTGAGCCTCAGTGACAAATTAAGCAAACTCGGCTTCAGCATTGACCTTATAAAAGGTGGCAGGGTCGCTAATGCTCTTTGTTCATTGTTTTATCAGCAACATCAGGCATATGAATTAAGTTATAGACTCATTAACCTTTTCTGGTGTCTCAGTATCTGTTTTGCTGACTCTGCTAACCATCCCCTCCTTTTGTCCTCTCAGGTAAGCGCTTCTCCAAACTGTGTGCGAGCAGCTATGAAGATGTTATACTGCCCATACTGCACTGGCCAGGTGGCATTGAAGCCCTGCAAGAACTACTGTCTCAATGTCATGCGTGGCTGTCTGGCCAATCAGGCCGACCTGGACACCGAATGGAATAACTTCCTGGGTAAGAGACTCTTTGGGCCCATTTACACTAGAGCTGTTTTGAGACTGGATCAGTTCAGCCGGTAGATGTGAAAGCAGTTTTCTAATTGGTATTAAACACTATCTTTCATAACTTCATAACTGCTTTTAATGATCTATAACTTGCATCTTTGTATGCTCCTGGCCACACTTATTTTAATGGCATAATGAAATTTATTTCTCATAGCAGCTTGTCTTTGGAAAGCCTTTCATGCAGTGCATCCAAAACAGGCAAATGCATGCCTCGCTTTTTACATATGAAGTTAAAATTAAAAAAACAAACCATTCGATAAGTCAGAGAAACTGCTGGCTTCTGTTCCTTAGAGGTTTTCCAGCAACAGTGATAAACAACTGCCTTTAGTTCTCACAGGGGTACTTTCATTGATGATGCAAACGTACAACAGTTTAAATTCAAGAGTTTAATGTATAAGAAACAAGCTGAACTATAGTTCAGACCAGACAATCAGACGAGTCCAAGTGCAAAAACAGCTTTGAATGGCTAAAACAGTTGATTTATTACTGGACCAGTACTAGAAATTGAACCAATTTTCCACACAAAGCGGGAGTGTAATTTTATGAGTGCAGATTAAAATGAATGGGTCATGTTAAAATGGCTTCAGGTTTTCCAATTGCTCAGAGGCCAAAACCATTTGTGAAGCCTCAGCTGAAATCAGGACCACAATTGAGTTGAATTAGAAGTGAATGATGGGGAGTTGAACTGTTTTTCCCTTGTGTGTGTGTTTCACAAAGTGTGATGGACCTCTTGCAACTCAATGGACCGTTTGGTCTCTGGTCTTGCCACACATGCTTGTGCGCTCTTGCAAACTGTTCCTGGCTCACATGACTCTGGGACTGGCTTTGCTCACCCTGCCTGTCAATTTTGGGGGAGCCTTAATTGGGACGCCTTGTTCAGGCCTCTGACTGTTTAACAAGCTGTTCACACAGCAGGCTGTGGTTCTTTATGAAGTCAGTCTCATCAGCCAGCTGCATGCTTCCCTCTACTGGCAGACATATGTTACAGCATCAGGCATGATGTTTGGTTGTGGATGTTTTTGATGGGTTGCTCTACCTGCATATCTTCAGGATTTCAACTTTCTTCAACTTTAGAGGAGTCTTCCTTCATTCCCGTTGCTTTTTGATTTTAGATTCCATGTTGGGTCTAGCTGAGAGACTGGAGGGGCCGTTTAACTTCGAATCTGTCATGGATCCCATAGATGTGAAGATTTCCGATGCCATCATGAACATGCAGGAGAACAGCATACAGGTCTCGCAGAAGGTCAGTGACTTTTCTGGAATTTTTGAGAACTTTCAATACAACATTTTTTTGGATTCATGCTTTGTCCTGACATGTTCACTTTGGAATGTGTGCTATGCTGCACTTATCGATTGTGGTGAATATTTATGGTTGTTTGTATCTTTTAGGTGTTCCAGGGTTGTGGGCAGCCTAAACCCAACATGGCTTTCCGCACAAAGCGGTCTCTTAAAGACTCAGGGTTCCCCGGCCGCTTCCGTCCCTACAGCCCTGATGCCAGACCCACCACTGCAGCTGGCACCAGCTTGGACAGACTGGTAAGCGTATACTCATACCGGCCATTACTACCCTCCAACCTCTTGTTGATTCGTTTGGCTTACAGTGAAACATCTGTAACACTATATGTCTGTTTGTTTACTAGTTGACAGATGCCAAAAAGAAGCTGAAACATGCCAAAAAGTTCTGGTCCACGCTTCCAGAAACAGTTTGTGTTGAAGACAGGGTCGCCCCGGGTGACGAGTGCTGGAACGGCACGGCCAAAAGCAGGTATGATCAAATCTCTCCATTCCTTGCTGTACCTGTTATCTGCTTTACTGTCCGTTCACTTATTTCCTTTGTTCTGTCATGTGCAGATATGAATCTGTTGTCATTGGCAACGGCCTAGCCAATCAGGTCGCTAATCCTGATGTGGAAGTTGACATCACCAAACCAGACATTGTGATTCGTCGACAGATTGCAGTGTTGAAAGAAATGACCAGCTGGCTTAAGGCTGCCTACACTGGCAATGACATCTCATTTGTCAACGGTGTGACATTTATTCCTACATACTATAAAAACATAATTATTGGTGTACTGTCTCTTTAAATCAAATCAGTCTTTGTAAGCTGTGTTTAAACATCTCATCTGCTTCTTCAGAGGATGCTGGAAGCGGAGAGGAAAGCGGAAGTACCTGTGAGCCTCCATCTTGCGACAATGATGAAGACATCTACTTCTCCACACCATCACCTGTTAAGCCACGCTTCCTTAAACCTGACAGCGGTGGCCAATCTTCCAGTGGAACCCAGTTGGCCCTCAGCAGTCTGGCAGTGGTGGCTCTCCTGCTGGCCACACTCGCCTTCCACACAAGATAAAATCAGCCAAGTGAGAAAGAAGACGAGCGTTTGTAAGAATTTCGAAAGAGAGCAGAAAACTGCCAAAGGACTCAACAGAAACTGCTTTCAGGATCTGCCGTCGCCTGCCACCTGGAGAAGACACTCAAGTTATTAATATTCAAATACCTTCACCAGTGTATTTTTGTTTGTTTATAAGAGCGGACTTCATTTATGTACAGCTACTTGTGTCCATGCAGCCTTACACTCCCTCTCGTTCAGTCTCTCAGCTGAGTTTTGTTATTTTTAACATCTGTAGTGTTTAAAATAGACACCTCATCGTGATTGTGTTCAGTTATGGTTTTAAATACACGGTAGTGATCAGTGTTTGTTTGAAAGTAGGTCAGACAGGGTGTGTTTGTGTGAATGGTAGGTATATCGTCTGCGCGCTATAAATAATGAATCAGGCCATATAATTCTTGTATGAACTGATTTAAGAGCTGATTAAGTTTGAATGATGTACTAATTAGACAGACTTTTTAATCCATTTTCAGTAAGTGTGGACGGGTGGTTAGTTTGTGTGCGTTTGTGTCTCTTGGGACGTGTATGTGTGCTTGGCTGCAGATCATATATTATTTCCTGTATGTTACTGAGGTAGGAAACATTACACAATGCCTTAATCGGTCCTTTATCTAGAAGGACATAAGCAAATAAGGGCTGTGACCAACAGGAATGTGTGTATACAATGTCTTGATAAATGAAGTCAGACAGGCTCCAGTTCCCAAGCATGGGAAAGAATGTTCCAGTATGTTCTAGCTAAGAGGTTTGAATTATTTTGTTAGGTAATAGATAATCATCATTTGTATTTGACAGGGTTCTTTAATCTTGGTTTCCAAGCCAGTTTCACAGCCTTCATATCATATCGCCCAATATACCTTCAGTGGCTCAGCGAATATGTAACTTGAGAATACAGTCTTCACTTAGAACTTAATTGTGTGGATTGTCACAGAATGAGCTTTGGTTAGGTAAGGTATATATGTTTGATCTGAAAGTAGATTAACTCTTGTTTGCTCCCTCATACACATGTATCTTGTGGGATGCAGACTGTATGGCTTGAGTAAAGTTGATGTTTTTACTGCATGGTTTATTTATGAACAGGAGGGCCGGCTAGATGGGAGCGTACAACTGCAGATGGCTTCAGATTGAGCTGTCAGGGTTGAAATGATGATGGATTTTACACAGGGTTTTATGTGGAGGTGTTTATTTTGTTGGTTTATTGTAAGGTGTAAATTGTATAAAACTACATGACAGGTACTGCGGACGATTTCACTCTACTGGAATGGCAACCGGGGCTGATTTGGGGTGGATGGCCTTTTCTTTTTGTCTGTTTGTAACATACAATTTCTACCTATTTCCATTCCCAATTTATTTTATCTGTACATTTTGTCTCTCACCATCGGTACGGTATTGGAAATCATTCCTTACAGCGCAGTAGACTTGTGTGTGGTACGATCCAACACCAGTCAACAGCTTAATGTTTTTTTATGATTTTAAAAATAGCTACATGTGATTTACTTCTGTTGGTTTCCTCAGTGTTTTCCCCACAGAAGATCTTTCCACCCACCTCTCCAAAAACTATCCCCCCCGTTTCTGTACAGTAAGTTATTTAACCACAAAACCCTTTGAAAGGCATTTGCAACATGCTTTCCGATTGCTCTGCTACGTATCTTAATATCAGTATTCAGAACGTTTATATCTGTAGAGGAATGCGTTCTAATGATTTCACAATTGTAATTGATGGTTTTATATTGGCTACAGATTTCATGTAATATTTAGAGTAAAGCAAAGCAAGCATAATCGTTTCTTCATTATAGTTTTATGTAGGGGATTGTGAAAATGAGACATGCTGATGCAAGGACAGGGCTGGCCATGTGTTCTTGATTGTTCTTGTTGTCACATGCACTTTTGATTGGCATTCAGATACCTCACAGCATGAGAGTTTTAAATGATGCTTTTAATTATCTCTGCAACATGCATTTTAGCCTAAATGCTTTTTTATTTTTACTTTCATTTTTGGATATTCATTTGGAGAATCATTCGGTACCTATAGATGAATGGTCAGCCCTAAGACGTGGAAATGCATTTGGAAATGAGTAAAGATCTGTGGAAGGTTCCACATGTCAGATTGATGTATTTGTGACCGGGCTGATTTGCTATGCGTGTCATGAATGGGAAGCAATTCGTCCCTTTGTACAACCTGAGGCTTCCCGCAGCCATGTGTTAAGGTGGCACTGATGTAAAGACCAGGAAGTGTATTGTTCCCAATCTGAAGATGACACGGACAAATTAAGACATGGACTCTTGATTGCAAAGGACTGCTTCCTGGACCAGTGTCATCTTTGTATTGAATACTGAACTTTAGATGGACAGATTTAAGTTTCCTGCTACCCTGAACATCAGTGTCAAAAAGAGAGAGTGAGAGATTTAAGACTTAAGGAAGAAATTGTAAATAATGAGCTGTCATTTTAGTGGTCTCTGAGAGATGTTCATCAGATTTTACCCATTCAGAGTATCTGCTTAGTATGGGGAAAACAAAGAGATAGATGCTAAAAATGTAAGAGAAAAGTTATATTAAACATTTCCTAGTCTTGTTAAAATAAAGACTGCAGATATTTAAATGTGTGCTGTGTTGTTTTTGCTTTGTTTTGCTCTATCATTATGATACCCTGTCATTACTGTGTAAATTATATGATTGCTTTAAAAATCTCTGAGGGACCCAGTAAACACCAAATAAAACCTGAGCTAACACAATCATGACCATTGATTAATCACAGCCATTAATTATATTGCTGTTAAATATTTCACTGTTCCAATTACAAATCTGAAAACAAGTCATTATTTCCACTAAATTAACCAATATTGAATACATTGAAAACTACCAGTTTTTGAAAACGTCCTTAATTTAAGTACATTTTAGTGTTTATACTGAATTGTGTAAATGTTTTAAATGGTAAACAAATGTAATTGAGATCAGTGACCATGTAAAATCGCTATACCTACAGATGCTCTTTTGTTAACCTTCAAGTTGCTAAATAGTATTTTCTAGGACAAATGGACACACACACACAAGAGCAACAGAGGAAAAAAATAAGTCATTCTAACACAACAGGGATGTGTTTCATTTTGTATGATCATGCATGAATAGGACGGACACATCACCCAGTTCACTAGCACTTTATTGGTAATATAATTTCAGACTGTATGAATGGAATGAAGTTTCAGGTACATGAAAACATCAAGTAGCCACATGGATCTATAGGCCTCATTTAATATTTCATTGGTTTAGCGAATCAACATAATACCAAACAGTTCAATGACCAAGAGTTTTTGGTACAAAAAGGGAATGAGGGTCAACAAAGGCTCTACAAAGATGCTAAAAACTTGCTCTTACTAAATCATAACAAATAACAATTTTCCACATCCTTATATCTATGAATTTATAAATATCTATAAATAAAATATCTACAATGATGTAATGTAATGTCAGATCATATATACCTAAGTTAACCAGTTAATCAATACTAGTATTTTTAAGATATTTTATTACTTATAGAACTGGCATTTTCTATTTAATTATTTACGTCATTATTAACAATAAACCTGTACCACGTGTTTTTTAGTAAACACATTAGTATTAATAACGTATAAAACTTATCAATTTAATACTTTAAGTTTAATGACTAGTTTATGGGAAAACACATTACAAATAATAAAATTACAAAAAATAATTCTGTCAAAATAAGTGTAAAATAGAAAATTAGTTTAGACTTTTATTTTGAAGGGTGTTACACGGATGGGGGCGGGTATGGACTGCTGGGAAATCGGGAAAGAGCGAGTACGAAATTGTGGTAGAGGTAAACAGCAGAAGTTATCCGAAGATCTCAAACCCCTGAGATGTAAACGGAGACGAGGATGTTTTGTAAAAGCATGTAGACATTAAACACGAAAGCATCCGGAAATTAAACAATGTGCGAGATCTTCTGATGCGGTGAGGCTAGAGTCACAGGTTTTGTTCAACATTTCTCCCCGACCGACGCGGTGGGGAACAACACAAGTGAGTAATGCTTTCACTTTTCCTGCGAGAAGATGGATGAGAAGTCCTACTACAGTCGCCTGTTCATCGCACTGGTGATGGTGCTGTTGTTCGGCGTTATTGTGCTGCAATATGTTTGTCCTACATCCGACTGCCAGCTGCTACACCTGGCATCATTGTCCTCCAGACTGGGGAGTCGAGCGCCTGGAGATCGCCCAGGCGGAATCAACGGAGCTGGTACCGGAGATCCGTACAGTTCAGAAGACGGCGCACTGGCTCGCTTCGTGCCGCGGTTTAATTTCACATCTAAAGACCTTAACCGAGTTGTAGATTTTAACATTAAGGGAGATGATGTTATAGTGTTTCTCCACATTCAAAAAACTGGTGGCACCACGTTCGGCCGTCACCTGGTCCGCAACATCCAGTTGGAGAGGCCGTGCGAGTGCCATGCGGGGCAGAAGAAGTGTAGATGTTACCGGCCAGGTAAACGGGACACCTGGTTGTTCTCCCGGTTTTCCACCGGCTGGAGCTGCGGTCTGCATGCGGACTGGACGGAGCTCACCAACTGCGTGCCTTCCTTCATGAGCAACCGGGAGTCCCAGGAGAGGCGCAAAACTCCCAGGTGAGTTGGTCTGTTTGTTTTTGTCAGCATATCAGGTTAATTTTATTATCAAAACTGGAGTGAAACCAAATTGTTGCCCTAACAAACACACAAATAGATTTCTTTTGTTATGGTACTGGGTAATTGTTTGGTGTCACGGTGCGTTTCGTCGCTCCATCGCCTCGTATTGTTCTCGTTCAGCGGTGAAGCCTCTTAGCAAGTCAATTATGCCGAGACAAAAGGCTTCCAACAGGTCAAGCTCAGCCCAGAGTGTCTGCTTTTATTCAGTGCATTCCTGCAACAGCGGACCCATCATAATAATCACTCACCCTTTCAGACACCCTGAGGGCAGACAGCCTACTGGCACCAGAACATCTGCCATTCGCTGAGGCTTGTTCTTTAAACGATTATCTATAGTATGGGAATAAACAGTTTGTGTAGTTAGTTTTGCATTTGGATGCATGAGTTTTGGTAATTAGGTCTGGAGACTTTGCAAGGTTTAGCTCCAAGAGCATGAGTTTATTATTCTAGAAAACATTTTCTATAGCCCTTAAAACAAAAGTGGTTCAAGTTATCTTATAGTTTAGCTTCTTAAACTCCTTGGGCCAGTGACATTTTATTTGAGTTTCATCATGTTTAATGAAAGGTCACTGATTCAAGAAGGTCTTTGTTTGATGCAAATGATTTTGTAATGTGTGTTTGCATGTCTATGTTTGCGTTTGTTTGTGTCCAAATGACACAAGTGCGTGTAGCAATAGTAAGGGAACGGAAAAGGTTCAACCAGATCATCAGCTGCAGATATATAAAAATACTAATGCTGAAAAGGTCCATTTATTAAATTGGACACAGTTAGATTAAATACAATGGTTCTTTGTTGCAGTTTAAGTAAAGGTGAAAATTTGATGGAAGCCTGAGGCTCTCCAGAGATTTTCTATCTGCTGTTGTTGTTGAATGGATTTGACCAGGCAGCCTTAATTGATATTCAGATGAAGGGATTCTGAATGTGAGAGGAAAAATGTTTCTCCTCATTCACTCATTATGCTAAAATGCCCATAATTACAGCCACCCAGCAGTACTACATTCCAGTCTCTATCAAGATCTGTCCCCTGACACACTCTTAAAAGCAACTGTTTCACAAATTATGTTGCTGTAAATATATACACAAAAGACAACAACATTAGTCCACTTAATGATTTCATTTTGCTATTTTTTTTGTGTGGTCCAAGTCAACATCTTTCAAATCTTTTAATATGCCAATATCTATTTTCTGTTCTCTCTTATGTAGCAGGAACTACTATTACATCACAATCTTGAGGGATCCGGTATGGAGGTACCTGAGCGAGTGGAGGCACGTTCAGCGTGGTGCCACCTGGAAAGCATCTAAACATATGTGTGATGGACGTTTACCAACCCTAAATGAGCTGCCCAACTGTTACACTGGTGACGACTGGTCAGGCTGCACACTGGAGGAATTCATGGTGTGTCCTTATAACCTGGCCAACAACAGACAGACTCGTATGCTGGCAGATCTCAGCCTGGTGGGCTGCTATAACCTCTCAATCATGACTGAGAACCAACGTTGGGCAATGCTGCTGGAAAGTGCCAAGCGCAACTTGAGAAACATGGCCTTTTTTGGCCTGACCGAATATCAGCGCAAGACGCAGTACCTCTTCGAGCACACGTTTCTGTTGTCCTTCATTGCGCCATTTACCCAGCTCAACGGTACACGTGCTACGAGTGTCGAGGTCGAACCTGAGACCCAGCGGAGGATTCGGGAGCTAAACCAATGGGACGTGGAGCTGTACGAGTATGCGCGTGACCTCTTCCTCCAGCGCTTTCAGTATGCGAGACAGCAGGAACGCAGGGCAGCTCGCCAGCGACGTCTGCAGGAAAGGCGCAAGTTACGTGCCAAGGTGAAGTCGTGGTGGGAGGTGACTGGAAAAGGTGTTTTTAAACCCACCAAGGCACCACAGCTGACTGAAGAATTTTCTGTTATGAGTTTTTCAGAAGCAAAGCAAGTGGACACAGGAAAAACACTAGAAAGTGAAGCGGAAGAGCAGGTGGAGGACACCTGGTTAGAAGAGGATGACAGTGAAGCCATGCTGGACTATTTAGAAAATGTGGAACAGTGGCGGTAGCCAATAGCATGTGGGGGGAGGGTTGATATTACTGAACTCAATGGTAAATAGTGATTTCAGTTTTCTATTATGGGGTACTTGTAATCTTCTAAGCTGCAGCTGCTAATGTGTTAAATATTAGCACATACGGGTTGTTAATTTGAGTTGTTCATACTGTTTCTCATAGTCACAGAACAACATAGTTCATAGTTCCTAGAACAAAACTTCACTTTGAAATGTCAGATTTTGAGCCACTGTCTTGCAGTATGACCTGTATGGTGACACATCACCACTGGACCTGAGGAATGTTTATACACTCCAGGTTGCAACAGGGAGGCTGTCCCTGCAGATAATGCACTGCAAATTACTATAGATGAATAGATTATGCTAAATATGAAAGCCAAAGTTTTTAAAATGTCATTTTCCAATCCTTCTGTTTTGAAGGAGATGCTGGTGGCAACACACTCTTATTTACATTCCTATAATGTAAGAATATGATTTAACATATTGTGCATTTTTCGAATTTGTCATTTTATGTGTCAGTGTCATGCACGTTGCAAACCAGCCTTATGTTGAAGTCTACTGCTTGGCTATTTGTTAATTCAAGATGTTGACTTTTTGTAATCAATGTTTACTTCTCATTATGTTTTATTTATATCTGTTTGTCAATATTAGGACCACGGGCTATGGGTTATATTATCATATTTTCTTACTTGAAAAATAAAAACCGTTGTGAAACATTTTTATACCACAGACTGCTCTATTGGAAAATAACATTTTTACTAAAAAATACGTTTTTGTAATATTTATAATATTACTATTGTAAGTTGTTTGTAGTAATATAGCAGTTTAACTGGACTCAAATAACTTTATTGGTATGGCATCTTGGCTCCATTTCTCTACAGCAGATGGAGCCAAAGTAACGCAACTATAATCCTTAAAGTCATCAAATGACTATATTTTAATGATCATTTAATACAAATTTGTTCACAAATCGTAAATAAAAGTAATAAACCCCCCTTTATAGTTACGGTATTGGTTTGCATATATCAAAACACACCTGGTGCTGGGTAGTGCAGTTTTGTTAAACACCCATCACTCAAGCGAAATGTTAACTCTGTGTAAGTTAAGTTTAACTAAAGTACATTGACAGCTGCTGACAGATCATCTCTAAATATTTACATTGGCATCTGTCAGGACACTGTTAGTTTAACGCGTTAACGGTTAAATCATTTTCTATAACCCACCCAAATCCCTTCAGGTAAAACTAGTCTCGTTGCAGGTTATATTATATGTAATCTTATATTATTAGCACTCAGGTTGAGTGGGAATACCCCTAAAATGGAGGCAATATATGGGAATGCGGGCAGGACCGTCCACACTTTCGCTCTACTCCTCCCTTCTGCCCTCCCTCGTTTTTACCTCATCTCGTCTTCTGCCTAGCAGCAGCTAGCAAGCTCGCTTCACGCTTCCCCATCGCTCGCTTCGTCGCCCGACGCGAAACGCCCCGCAGCCGCAGGTCGCGACCGAACGCGGGAACTTTTCGCGCGCCTCGCCTCAGCCAGCTGCTGTGACGTAGCTGCCGAAAAATCTGGATTTCGTTTCGCGCCGCGTTTGACGTTTGACGCCTCAGTCGCGCGCAGGACCTCCGAAGCGACCCGCCGTCTGTCTGCACAGGTGAGTCGGGACCGCATGGCTCCGCGTTCCCGTTTCCTGACGGAATCGCTGTAGTGTTGTTTTAAATCTGGTTACTGTAATTCACTGTAACGGTTTACTGTAAAATACTGTACTTGTTTGCTGTCACGACTCGCGCGCCATGCAGGCTAACTGTACCAAAATACTGTTGCTAGCTTTTGCTTTTGGTCTCCATCTGTAATGTTGCTTTTGCGCACATGGCGTCTTTGCACATTGACGCATAAGTCCAGAAATGAGTCTGTTTCCAATTTCCTAATATATTAAACAGCGAGATTTCATTTGACATTAATGCACAAGCTGTCACCTGGAATAAGACGTCAAAATGCAAAGGGTGAATTATGCGCTTGCTGTATGACAGCTGTTGAGCTTCCCATCAGCTCCGAGTTTGTAAACGGGTTGGATGGAGCTCAAACTCTGTATCTATGTAAACTCTCTCTATGTAGCTTTGCACATGTAATAAGCTTCTGTAATACTCAGCTGTACTGGACTGTATGTTTTGTTCTGATGTCTGGTATCTGAATCCAGTCGTGTTGTCATGCATGAAGTTCTCATGGCCAGAGCTGGGTGCAAGCCCAACCATAAGGTGTTCACCCACAGTA
>JAZGTK010009591.1:0-17140 GCA_036877625.1 Ambastaia sidthimunki | reverse complement strand
ACCCAGTCAACTGCGCAGTTAACGCAGTCCTGGAGTTCCTGCAGGCACAGCTCTCTGCAGGGTTAGCCTACTCCACCATAAAGGTCTATGTGGCGGCAATATCGGCCTTCCATGCCTATATTGGTGCTCAATCAGTAGGTAGACACCCCCTGGTTACGCGTTTCCTTAGAGGTACACTGAGGCTGAGGCCCCAAGTACGAACTCGTGTCCCACCATGGGACCTGGCTGTGGTACTAGAGGCCCTTTGTGCTCCACCTTTTGAGCCCATTGGGGATATTTCTGATCATCACTTGTCGGCCAAGACGGCCTTCTTATCGGCCATCACCTCTCTGAGGAGAGTGGGTGACCTCCAGGCCCTTACTGTGGCCCCTTCCTATTTAGACTTTGCGCCCGGTTTGGCCAAAGCCTTTCTGTACCCGAGACAGGGTTATGTCTCTAAGGTCCCCTCTACTGTACTACGCCCAGTCATACTGCAGGCCTTCTGTCCTCCTCCCTTCCGGGAGCACGACCAGCAGAAGCTTAACTGTGTGTGTCCAATGCGAGCATTGGACGCATACGTCCACAGAGCTGCCCTGTGGAGGAAGTCTGACCAGCTCTTTGTCTGCTTTGGTTACCACAAGCGCGGTCTCCCCGCGACCAAGCAGACATTGAGCAGGTGGATTACCAATGCTATTTTCATTGCCTATGAGTCCTCTGGTATTCCCCCACCTAAGGGGACCAAGGCTCACTCTACCCGAGGCATGGCGATCTCTAAGGCCTTCTATGCAGGTGTTTCAATTCAGGACATCTGCAACGCTGCGGGATGGTCCACCCCTCTGACGTTTGGGAGGCACTATGGCCTTGATATCCGAGCCACTCCTGGCTCCTCTGTCCTCATGCCTTAACTGTGCAATTTCACACAGTTCCCATAGCGTTTTGACGCAGCGTCTCGTTCCCTTCAGGGAACCTGGGTTGCATACGTAACCTGAGATTATTTTTCTCTTGCTTACTGTCTGCCCCGACCCTTGCCTGTTTCCTGTTTACTCCTTGTCTACCGTTTGTGATCTGCTCTGCCTTTGTTATTCCTGTTTGCCGGTTTTGACCCGGTTTTGCATGTACTATTACTCTAATAAAGCTTCAAATGGATCCCTGTGCCATTGACCCGTCGTTACACTGTGAAACTAACATGGGGTTGTTACTAGTTACATGGAGTTCAGCAGAAAATGGCTGACACTGCTGCTGTGATTTATGTCTGCAGTGTTTTCACCATGTCTTATGAGACATATTGATGTATTCCTCAGACAAGTCATAATTGCTGCGGAGAATAAAAGAACAGACAACCAGAGTCTTGTGTGCGTCGTCCATTTAACGTTTGTGACGGTTGTGTGGGTTATGTTAAGACTTACCGTCAACTGTTTGAAATTGTTCTAGATTTATTCTTAACCACAGCTTCATGGAGCTTACTGCTTTAATATTTTTAAATTTTACCCTATTCAGCGCTCCATAACCGCGTTCTAATTAAACACAATGCAACAAGATTCCAGCAACAAGTAATTGTCTGTCCGCACCAGAAGTGACACTGTAACTACACAAAATCAATCAACAGTCAGTGTGTGACCGGTTTGTCTCTCTTAATACGCATTGTTGTCTCTCACTCACAAAAGGGATAATTGCATAATTAAATTATTACAAGTAAAATAATTTGAATAATGACATTATTCAAAATGCATATGTGACTGATACAATGTTTGTCACGGAATAAACTTTGTTTGCACAGAGTTAACCTTTTGGGCATTCGTTTACTTTAAATTATTTTCAACATCTGCAGTAAATTATTCATTGTTGCTGTCATTATGGCTTTTAAAGTATTGAGCAATTACATACCAACTCAAAATAAACCCTTTGATTCAAATCAATTAGTACATGACCTATCAGCTGCAATGTCACAGAAATCGATTGCTGTCACAGCTGGTTAGAACATAAAATCTGAATAAAGTGAAATTTTCTCACATACAACAGTGTTGCATTTGGACAGGAAACGGCGTGGACAGTAAAGATGAAAAGAATAGGGTGATCATTTCTGAATGGAACACAATAGAGCATACAATACACATACATAATGTCAGAGAAATGTCTTTAAAACCCCAATCAAATGAATATCATATCTTCTGTTCTCTTCTTTTTTAAGAATGTGAAAATCTGCATTTAAATCGTTCTCATGGCCGTTAGAAAAGCACAAAAAATACACAAAAAACATAATGGTAAGGGTGGGTGGTGACTTTACAGAGGCTTTTTGTCAGTTTTTTTCTAAATTCAAGCACTGCATGTAACTAAATATTTTACTTATATTTTTCTTTTTTGGGACTTTTGGGACTGTATTTTAGATTTTAAATTACCAGTGTTGTTTTAGAAAGATTTTTTCCTACACATTAGAATCTTAGTATAAAAATGTTAAGAAATATTTTACCCCAGGCATTTCATCAAGCCCTAATGGACTTCACTACACTTGCACTTGACCATTCAAAATGACTAAACAAATGCATACTTAATCCATCATGTTAGTACGTCTCTCTCTAACTCACACACATGAAAAAAGGTAATGTTGTATTTTAACAAAATCCATATTTAAACTTCAATCCATAAACATTTAAAAGTGTATTGATTTCATGCATGCTCTTTACCAAATCCAGGTGATTTTGTCCACTACTAGCACACTACCATTTTGGGTTAAATTTTACACAAAAGTCACTTTAAATCTACTTTAAAACTAGGGTGTTTTAACATTCAAAACACTAGTATTACAATATTTGTCTGTTAAGTTCCTTAGAAACAATGCATGTTTTGAAAAGTGGTATATAAAACCAACTTGACACCTTATTTATCGCCACTTTGAACCATGAAACACAACCCTGTCACGCTCAACCTCGTCATGTTAAATTGCACAAACATTGTTAAACTGCACAATTTAGTGATGCTCCTGGCACACATTATACACAGAGGAAACTTTATACAAGGAAACACTTCAAAATTACAGACTGACCAACTAGTGCACCAATGGCCCTAATTCTGTTAATCTTAAACTAAATATGTGCAATGTAATTAGTGTAATTTGTCATCATTGAGTACACCAATAATATAAACATTTAGTGAAATAGTAGATGTGAATGTGTGTATTGTTGAGTGCAAGATTACTTACAGATGAGAGAGTGACGCAACATCATTGAAAATCCCATCAGGCAGCTCAGAGATGTCATTGCCATGCAGAGACCTTAAAGTGATGCATGAGGTTAGAAAACACCACATAAGTTACCATGGTTAAAATACAGTATCAACACCTGAAGTGCCAACAGCATTTTATTTATTTGAAACTTATAGACAGATACAAAGATACATACAACAAGCGAAGAGATCGAAGGCCCCCAAAGGCGAGAGTTGGAATACACTGAAGAGCATTATAACTAAGAATCCTGGAGGACAAAAACAGATCAATCCTTAGTCTTGTTTTTTTTTACAGCTGTACTGCGGTAATGGTTTTCAAAATGAGTGTATCATACAAAGTAGTAAGCTGACTCATGTTGGCAAATGAAGAATTGGTCAAGGAGCTGATTTTATTGTTACTCAGGTCTCTGAAAGAAACAAGATGAACAAATGAAAATAAATATTATACATACTTGATAATAAAACAACAAAAATACTGTAAGAGGGGGAAGTTGGAGGAATAAGTTGGAGAGTAAGTAGCAGGAATGTTTCAAAGAATATAGAAAGACACCTACACTAGCTGTAGATGTTTGAAGGTGGAGAGTTCCTGTGGCACAATGCTGAACTGGTTTCCATCTAAGTATCTGCAGACAAAAGCTCACTGTAAATAACTAGGTCATAATCTGCAAAGACTTTTAAGATAACATATTTGCTTCTCTCAGTGGATCCTTGTTTGTCTATTAAAGGGTTAGTTAACAAAAAACATGCCTTCCAACCCATACAACCATAAAGGTTATTATAGGTATATGGGTTATATCATATAGGTCACTCCTCAAAAAAAAGTATAATCTGTAATAGTTGATTCACCACCATATCCTTCCAAACCCTTATGACTTCTTATGATTTCTTTAAAAAAGTCTTTAAAACTGAAACTTTTAAAGATATATAGAATACAGAGATTTCTTTATGCAATATTTTGTTTACTAATATTTGCTTTCTTGTATTAAAAAACCAGCATAAGTCTTCAAAGTTATTCTACCTTTAAGTTTGCCTAGCAAGAAAGAATGAAAAATCAAATGACATTTGGAACAAAACAAGTTGTAAATGATGACAGAATTTTCATTTTTGGAAAAACTTCCTGTAAAGATTTGCTGAGCAGTTGGTGTTACCAGCCAGGCTGTGGGATGTGTGGGCTTACTGTAAACAGACAGACTGTTTGTGTGGAATGTTTCGCTTCACTGCTCAGAAAGAGGAATGCTATGTTATGCGTTTCACTGTAGCATTGTCCTTTCATTGAGCAATGGAATGCACAGTGTATGTGAAACACTGAAACATTGCCCAGTGAAACTGCCCTCTGTGGGGTTTAGGGTTTCTCTGAGGGACTACAGGCATGTGTGTGTGATTTCTGCTACACAGAGGGCACAAGCGGGACATCAAGGAGGAATACCCTGTCCCTATCTTTTAAGTTGGACAGTGTAAGCCAGAGATGCTGTTCTGCGGCCACCAAGGCTGCCATGGACCTGCCTACAGCACGGGCGGTCTCCTAGGTGGCATGCAGAGAAAGATCGGTGGTCTTCCTAAGCTCCATCACATCCTCAGATGTGATGCCCTCGCCCTCATCAATCCCCCTCAGCAGTTCGGCCTGGTATGCCTGCAGCACGCCCATAGTATGCAAGGACGCGGCGGCCTGACCTGCTGCTATGTACCCCATGCCAACCAGCACTGAGGTGTTGCGCAGCGGCTTGGAGGGCAGGGCCGGAGCCTTCAAGGACGATGCCACTTCGGGTGACAGATAGCTCGCCAGCATCTGTTCAACCTGGGGCATCACCTTGTACCCCTGCTCGCTAAGCCCTGCCACGTTGCCATAAACTTGAGATGCAGGACTAAATAGGCGAGAGGAGTATGGCCTTTTCGAAGATTTAGAGACCTCCAATGGAGGTCAGGGGGGAAAAAGGCAGGCTCCGGCGTGGAGGTGCCAGCTGGCTACTTAGGAATCTTTTATCTAAGAGGCTCCTACGCTGGCTAGGCTGCTTCTCAGCGGGCCAGTCAATATTGGCTTGGCAACCGATGTAGTGACTACCTCCACCAAATCGTCATAATGAGGGGACACACTTTGCTCCTCCACACTCTGAAAGGTGGAGAGCAGATCCCTCTCTCTCAAAGTGTGCTTCCGATCCCAGAGAAAGGGTGGAGGACCTGACAGGTGAGGAATGAGATAGGGACATGCCTGTCTCAATTCCCTCCATCAGGTCGAGCTGTGAACCCCACGAATGCAGCCGCCGCTCAGCGGAAGCGGGACCAGCACTGCGAGGAACGCTAGTGAGGGCTCCCTCCTCAAAGAGAGCCCTTCTGGAGCTCCCAAACACACAACACATAGAGCGTGTGTATCCCCACCCATAATGAAACGCAGGCAGGGAGGAACACACACTTTAAAATGTTCACTTGAGCCCCTTGTCTTTCCCTTAGCCTTTGGCATTCTAACTTAAATGCTGACCCTGACTTAAACACAGAAAGACAAACAATGGACACACAATTCAACACTTTGCTGAATAGAAGAAGCTAACCCGAGCTGCGCAAAGCACATGCTTTTATAGCGTCCTGGTCATGACGTCACCCTGTCTGTGATGCCACGCCCCTAATTTGTGATTAGACACACCTGTATCCGAGTGCATAAAAGCTGTTATTGTTCCTATAGTCTTTAGACGCAGCTCGAGTTCCTGAAAGGGAACAGATCATTACAAAAACAGAGTATCTTTAACCACATAAATCTGTAATAGTCAAGTGGCTTCCTGTCACATTGTGTCTGACCTAAGTGTGACGTTAACGTGGGTTTACAGTGAACTATCATTGTTTTGAAATCTGAAACCTGAAATCTTGCTGTATATTAACATCAAAAATATTTTGACTGACTGTATTTTTTGTCACTGTGCACTGTTCGATTTTAGCAAGGACGTTTTTAAAGTTGCGTTACGTTTTTAAAAACGATAAAGCTGGAAACCTGTTGCATTGAACCTGGTTAGATAAAATGATGAGATATGATAATTGGTAAACTTTCTTGCAACCAAGACTCACATTTCTGTGGTGCTGCGAGGAATGCCTTTGGGTAAGTCACGCAAATGTTTGTTGCTACAGCGTACCACTGTCTCCAGACAGGTACACTCGCTGGGACAATGGAGGGGTGGTGTACAGCTTGCTTCTTCTTGACCTGCCCACAGGACACATATACTAAATAATGACAAAGTGAAGAAATATTTACAAGCTTTGAAATAGAGAAAGAACAACATGTGGGAAAGACAACTGAGATAAAGGGATACTTATATTCTATTAAAGGGCTGTGGAACAGTGGATAGGTCTGTGTGTAATGAGGATCTAAGCATGAAATTTCAACATTCCCCCATAGATCTAATGATGAGCTTGGCCCAGTGGATGGATACCTGTAGAACTGTTTCGCTAATTACACACAATTCCGCCAGTTATGACCATCAATGCTAATGATCTGTTTGTCACAGACTGCATGATTTCGGCACTTCCTGTGCAGTGTTTTTCTACATCTAACAAACCAACTGAAATTTGTTTGACCGAGCCTGTTTGACTAGCATTTGGTTGACTATTTGGTGCAGGCATTAATACAACCTATGCTACAGTGCTCTACTATATTTATATTGCCAAACAACACCAAGTTTTGAAGGGGTTTAATATTTCTTTATTGACCACTCTCCAGCATCTCAGCCTCAGTCGTCTAACTTTTCTTTTTAATAAAACATAGACAGTCGTCTATGTTTTATTAAAAAGATGGTGATGATACTAACTTAAGGGTACATGATACCAAAGTATGTATTATATATTAGACATGTGCCATTGTACACTGGACACTTGCTAACCACTTCTCCTTTCCTATCTTTTTCAACCTCCCAACTAAAGTTTTGTTATGAAAACAAATTTGCAATTTATTAGTATAAGTTTAGTAGCCATTTATAAATAAATCCAGTCATGTGTATCCAATGTAAATAAAAACAAACAAATCCAAGGAGGTTAAGACATAAATTAACCAAAAAAACAAGCCCTCTTATTTATCTCTGAACCAAAAGAACAACAACCATGCATCTTGTCAAAGCCATACAGATAATTGTTTAAAAACAGACCGATGAAGGAAAGGATCCTCTTACTCTCATCACAGCGGAAATCTGGTAAGGCTACATCCTGCAAGGGAATCTCTTTGAGGAAAGCAGGCCGATGGCAGCGTGGGTTTCCTGTGACAATCTTACGGTTCCGAAGCCAGCTGCTCAGCCATGCGAGCTGGCAGTTACAGTTGAATGGGTTGGCAAGCAAGTTTCTGCCACACAAAAAGATGCTACTTAGCACCCTACCCTATATAAAGAACCAAACATATTTTACAGATTCAGAATTCTAGTATTATCCTTGTCAAAATATTAGGAAGTATATTACATAACAGGGTTATTTCAGGGGTTATTTTCAGGTTTTATTTGTGTGTGTTTTAATTCATGTTACTTACTATGAATGTAATTACCTAGACTACGCCTAAAAAGTGTATAATGGTTTAAAATACTTTAGATCTGACACTCACTAACACGATAGTAAAAAGTTTAACAAGTTTTAGTATGTTGTTAACAATCTATATGACTTCGGCTAAAATATTTTTTTTACATGAAGCTAACAATTTTAACATGATACTAGCATGTTTAACATTATTTAAAATGTTTTAAGATTAATATAGAATGTTTTAACTTGATGTTTGAATATTTTAGCATGATGCTAACACATCTTAGCATTAATTAGCATGATACTAGCATGTTTTACATTAATTAGACTGATGCTAGCACATTTTAATATGATGCTAGCATGTTTTAGGATGATTTCACATGAATCATGTTGGCAAGATGCTAAATCATCCTAGTATCATGCCAACATGATTTACCATGATAGACATACTAAAACATGGCATTCATTTCATTACATGGTTGATAGGATACCATAAATGGTTGCTTGGTTGCTAGACAGTTAACAGGGTGAAACTAATAGATGGATAGATGTCAGAATCAATGGAGCAAACTTTCATGACTCTATGATGTTTTGGTGTTGCGATATGGCTAATTCATGTTGGTTGCTAGGGTACTCTAAATGATTGCTAAGACATGGCTGGACAGTTTCCACAGTGATAATTAAAGCTATGAAGCTATGTAATGACACAATTTGTTGCTGCATGCTAAGCCAAGCTGTATGAGCCCTACTCCAAGTGCCCGAGCTATGATCAAAACAATAAGCCCACTTTTCGTACACCCAAAAAACATTTTATACCGAATATGTTGACCGAAATCAAGGCAACATAATAAGATGAACTTGGTAACATTTTTTAATTTAACTCGTTTGTGTTTATAATGCAAAGTATCTTTTGATGTTTGTTTGTCATTGTGATATCAGTAGGCACATGTATGTATTCATCACCATAACATTTTTATGTAATTAAAACTCAAATTCTGCCAAACCTTTCTGCTAAACAATTTCTCTTGCAGTCTTCATCAGCAATTTTTTATGTTTACATTTACTACATAAATAAATGAGATTAACTTATACTGAGTATCAAATTCAGTTGTTAAAGTTCAAAAATACTTTAAATAATATGGTGCAGTGAGACTGCTAATGGCAATTTTTATGTGATGTGATTTCTTTAAAGTACAGCTGTAACATAGTTCCCCAGAGTGTCATAGCTTCCTGAAACTGACCCCAGATAATAATTCAACCCAGTCTCATGGCAGTTTGTAATATAGTCACGAAATTTAATCTATTGATTCATGTTTATGGACACGAATTTCCAGTTTTCTTCGTGTCACTCAGAACGACTTTCCATTTAATGTATTTCAATAGAAAATATCTTTCGTGCCCTCCACCACGTTTTTCTTTTTGCCCCTGGGTACCACAGACGCTGTTTTTTTCCTGATTTGTTATTCATTATTTTTAATATCTAAGCACTATTACTCAACATTTAATGAGATTTTATCCTTGTTTTTATTGCTTTTTTGTAAACTACTCGCTATTATAAACCATGCATACTTATAAGCATAGAGGCAGTTTATTACATTCCTGAGGGGGCTAAACAAACATATTCCATAATTACAAAAAAAAATCACATAACTTAAAATAATTTCTGCAGTACCTACCACAGATGAACTGATATTCTGAAGGTTTTTTTCATAATATCCTGTCGATCATCTTAATAATATTGTAGTGCACCAGTTATTATGTTTTGAGTGTGACTGTTGTTGTTTTGGCACCTGCATTTATTAGAGTGAATACGGCCGGTGTTGTGCCAAAAAAAGCATCCCTGCCGGGAAATACACCTGTATAGCCGGTTTGCATTCTACGTCTCATTAGTTCTCATTAAAGTATAGATATAAGATATATATTAGTAAGTATGGATATAATTAGTAAGTATGATAGAATAGACCAACGCATATAACTAGTTGGAGGGGGTGCTTTTCATGGCCAGACCCTCTGCCAGGAAATGCATCTCCCATATCTCCCTATAGGAAAGTACCAAAAACATGACACTCACCCCACTTCACCACATCGGCCCTACGACTATACTCTCAAATTTATTTGACACTGGCACCAACGCAGGCACATTTTGGAGGGGGTGCTTTTCACAGCACAGGAAATGCACCCCCTCATATCTCCCTCTAGGAAAGTGCCACAACCATGACTTCACCACACTGGCCCTACAACTACACCCTCCAAATTATTTGACACTGCAGAAGAAAGGTGCTGGGTGTGTCATCTGGAAGGATGAGATAAGGAGACTTGGTGGTGGAATAAGGAAGTTCAGAATAGTATCCAGAGGAAGAGGTTAGCCAAGAAGAAGTGGGACATGGACAGGACTGAGGAGAGTAGACAGGAATACAAGGAGTTACAGCGCAGAGTTAAGAGGGAGGTGTCTAAGGCCAAGCAGGAGGCATATGACGAGTTGTACACTAGGTTAGACACCAGAGAAGGACAAAAGGACTTGTAAGGACTTGTGAGAGTGTACAGAGGAGATGGAAGGAGTACTTTGAAGAGCTGATGAATGAGGAAAATGAGAGGGAAAAAAAGAGTAGAAGGGGTGACCTTTGTGGAACAGAAAGTAGATAAGATTAGCAAGGATGAAGTTAGGAAGGCTTTGAAGAGGATGAAAAGGATGAAAGGCAGTGGGTCCTGACGACATCCCGGTGGAGGTCTGTAAATGTCTAGAAGAGGCAGCAGTGAAATTTTTAACTAGTCTGTTTAACAGGGTTTAGAGAGTGAGAAGATGCATGAGGAATGGAGAAGTAATGTATTAGTGCCGACCTTTAAGAATAAGGGTGATGTGCAGAGTTGCAGCAACTATAAGGGGATAAAGTTGATGAGCCATACAATGAAGCTATGGGAAAGAGTAGTGGAAGCTAGGTTAAGGAAGGTAGTGGAAATTTGTGAGCAGCAGTATGGCTTCATGCCCAGAAAGAGCACAACAGATGCAATTTTTGCTCTGAGAATTTTGATGGAGAAGTATAGGGATGGTCAGAGGGAGTTGCACTGTGTGTTTATAGACATGGAGAAAGCATTTGATAGGGTACCAAGAAAAGAGCTGTGGTACTGTATGAGAAAGTCGGGAGTAGCAGAGAAATATGTCAGAGTGCTGCAGGACATGTATGAGAGGAGCAGGACAGTGGTGAAGTGTGCTGTAGGTCAGACAGAGGAGTCCAAAGTGGAGGTGGGACTGCACCAGGGATTGGTTCTGAGTCTCTTCCTGTTTGCTATGGTGATGGACCAGTTGTCAGAGGAGGTCAGACAGGAGTCTCCTTGCACAATGATGTTTGCAGATGACATTGTGATCTGTAGTGAGAGCAGGGAGCAGGCAGAGGAAAACCTGAAGAGGTGGAGGTTTGCGCTGGAGAGAAGAGGAATGAAAGTCAGTTGTGATAAGACAGAGTACATGTGTGTGAATGAAAGGGAGGGAGGTGGAACAGTAAGATTACAGGGTAAAGAGGTGAAGAAGGTACAGTAGTTTCAGTACTTGGGGTCAACAGTCCAGAGTAATGGAGAGTGTGAGAAAGAGGTAAAGAAGCGAGTGCAGGCAGGTTGGAATGGGTGGAGAAAGGTGTCGGGAGTTCTGTGTGATAGAAAAATATCAGCGAGAATCAAAGGGAAGGTGTGCAAGACAGTGGTGAGACTGGAAATGCTGTATGGTTTAGAGACAGTGGCACTGAGGAAGAGACAGGAGTCAGAGTTAAAGGTAGAAGAGCTGAATATGTTGAGGTTCTCCTTGGGAGTGATAAGGTTGGACAGGATTAGGAACGATTACATCAGGCAAACAGCTCATGTTGGACGTTTGGGGGACAAAGTTAGGGAGGCCAGATTAAGATGGTTTGGACATGTTCAGAGGAGGGAGAGTGAGTGTATTGGTAGTGTATTGGACATGGAGCTGCCAGGCAGGAGGCAAAAAAGAAAGCCAAAGCGGAGGTACATGGAGGTAATAAATGAGGATATAAAGCTAGTGGGTGCAAGTGTTAAGGGATAGGGATAGGGTAGGGATAGGTGGAGAGTGATGATTTGCTGTGGCGACCCCTGAAGGGAAAAGCTGAAAGAAGAAGAAGTAAGAAGTTCCATCGCGCATTCCAATCCGTTACAGCTGAAACATACATACTGCATTTAGATGATCAAGATGAAAAAAAATCATGAGGATGTCAGTTCATTGCGGATATTTAACCGTTATTGTAGAACAACCAAGTCAGAGCCGTCTCCAATGTATTTATAAACTACAATTCCCAGTAGAGACACGCGATAGAACTTCTTACGAAGCGTACAAATCAGCCATTATATTTGTAGTTCTTCCGGTTTCCAGAGTAGGAATGGGGTTATAAAAACGTATCTTTACTAAATATATCAACAGTCTCCTACAGCCGAAACATGTTGTAGCGTCTGACGAGCGACAGAAAGGCAATGACACGACAGGATGCTTGTCTCAACTTTTTTTGAGACGTAACTGGAACAGCGGTAACGCACACACTATTCACGTCCAACAACTGCGTATCCGGCCTTTTTCCAGCTGTATTCACTCTAATAAATGCGGGTGCCAAAACAACAGTCACACTCAAAACATAATAATTGGTGCGCTACAATATTACCAAGATGATCGACAGGATATTATGAAAAAATCTTCAGGATATCAGTTCATCTGTTCATCTCTTTTTTTGTAATTATGGAATATGTTTGTTTAGCTCCCTCAGGAATGTAATAAACCGCCTCTGTGCTTATAAATATGCATGGTTTATAAAAACGAGTAGCTTACAGAATATAAAGCAATAAAAACAAGGATAAAATCTTCTGATTAAATGTTGAGTAATAGTGCTTGAATATTAAAAATAATGAATAACAAATCAGAAAAAAACAGCGTCTTTGGTACCCAGTGGCAAAAGGAAAAACGTGAAAAACACAACATATACGTCCTATTGAAATACATTAGATGGAAAGTCGTTCTGAGTTACACGAAAAAAACGGGAAATTCGTGTCCATGAACACAAATCAATAGATTAAATTCTGTGACTATATCACGAACTGCCGTGAGACTGGGTTGAATTATTACAGGAAATATCTCTCTTCTGCCACCACAAACTCTGTATCAAAATTTCTGATAATGTCTCATCATCTGAAGCAGAGTTTGGCTCTTACAGGGTTGAGAGGCTCTGGAGTGTGTCAAAGGCCCCTGGAGTTATCGTTGTCAGTGTGTTGTCGTATAGGGACAGCAGGCGGACACTGTGCAGGCCGGCAAAACTGTTGTTGTGAATGCAACTGATGCGATTGTTCCGCAACATTCTGGAAAAAAATTAACAGGCTTGTGTAGGTATTAGTGTATCACATGATAGCTACAAGTTTGTATATGAAATTAAAACAGAAAATAAGCTTACAGCATCCGTAGGCTTCCAAGACCCCTGAACATGCCACTGTGCACTGAGTCCAGCTGGTTAGCCGTCAGGTGCAGTTCACTGACTGAAGACGCCCCCTCAAATGCTCCGTCCTCTATCACCACAATCTTATTGTTGCTAAGATTTCTGTAGGTCACATGACAGTGTCAGTGGAGCATTGTAACCAGTAGGTCACTATGACTTTGCAAAGTAACAACTTCTGTCGGTCCTCAGGGAACATTTCTGTTAAATAAACCTTATCCCTAACCTACCTATAATGAGATGATAGGTTGATTGTTTAAGCCCCCAATCCTAACTCTAAGAATACTGTTAACATTAACCCAGCCTTTAAATTTGATTAATAGAACTGTTGATCCAGGAAAATATTAGTTAGCAAAAATGAGCAGATGACATGATCTAAACCTGAGAGCAGCTCTTACATTTTCTTAAGGTGTGGAAGTGTCTGGAATATCCCTGTGGCCTCTATATTTGTGATCTCATTATTGTTGAGACGGCTTGTAAAAAAATAGTGAAACATAAAGCAGAATAAGAGGAGAAAAACATTAAGGAATTATTATGAGGAAAAAGTTTTGTTTAAAATTATATTCAATTAGAAGACAAACATATTAGAATGTATTATTTCAGGAAATGAACTGGTTAGACGACTGTGTGATCTGGAGATTTGTTGTCGTACAGTTCGTTTGTGAACGCTGGGATGTGCTCAGGGATGTGGCTCAGACGCAGGTTCGAACAGTCAACCACATTAGACTCACAGCGGCATTTGGCTGGGCAGACTGGGTAATTATTACAGTCATTATTAAGTCTGGTGTCCTCAGACCCTATAAAAGCAAAACAATCAAGAAAGATTTATAAAAAGTTATTAATAAAGTATTACAGAATCATGCAGTAAGGGACATGATTATTAACATGAAATAACCTCTTAAAATACATAGTGACACAGAAGAAGTTATATATAAGCATTATTTCCTATATAACTGTAACTCTGGAAGCAATAAAACTAAACTAAGCAAATTAATCAGAGCCCTGTTTAGAGGTTACATAATCTGAAGGGTTAAAATCATCCAGCTAGGTAGTAGTTAAGACATTTCATTCAAGTTAATTCAAGTTTATTTTCCTCTCCACATTTATTTACTTTATCTATTTGTTTTTCTGTCAGCATAATACAATAAAACACTAATACAACTGGAATAAAAATATTTGATTAAACACTGTAAAATTCTAATCTTTGTTTCATGTTGAGTAAACTAGAAATGGTATCAGGTAATACAAACTCACCTGGTATGATGTACTGCTCTTTGGCTGTTATAAAGACAGAAGCAGAAAGAAATGACACCAGTTAGAGAAAATTGTTTTGGGACATGGTGTGCTGGTGTGTTTTTGGCTGCTGATTCTAAACTAAGGTGGTCTACCAGCTCTTAACAGCTTGACTGAGTGAATTCACCAGGTTGACCTTGGCAACACCAGCTGATGAACCAGCTGGACCAGCTAATAACTAAAAATGTTGATCTGCTGAAAACCATGCAAAACTGCCAGCAGAAACTTTAAGCAAGGAACACAATGACACTGGGCTTGAAAAGCAGGATACGTGTGTTTGTGTTTCAGATAATTTCAATACTTGATCCCAGCAAGTGATGTCATTTCTCTTCCCCCCTTTGTATTTGAAACTCTGTTTCAGTCAAGTCAGTTTAAATGTGCTAAAAGCAGGAGACTTGCATATAGTAAAAGAGCTTTTACCAGAGCAGCGGAACTTCTTGCTCTTAATCTGTCCAATGCGCTTGTTGGCGAGCCGGCGGGGACTGGTGCAGCGGGCACCACTGGTCTCGATGGGATTGGAACGCAGGTAATCAGCCAACCACTTCAGATTACAGTCACAGATGAAGGGGTTCTGCGCTAAATGACTGTAGAACACAGAACGCAACACTTTCAAGAGTTTGAATGTAATCGGAAATAATGATAAATGTAAATTTGTATAAATACATTTATCATCAACAAATGTATAAATTAAGAGTTCGTAATTTGTCCTGAACCCAGAGTACTCCCCCGTCCTTGACTGTGACAGATACCAGCGAAGAGTGAGGCAATCGGGTGGTGGAGGGATGCTGCAAAACTGTCATGGGACAGAGGTGAGGGAAGGCTTTATATATGCACTCCTGCATGACGACTTTGTTAAATTAATTTCATATGTTCTCAAGACAATGTAATTGGAAATTATGATATATGCATATTTGGCATGCTGTCCAGGTTGTAATTTGGCCTGAACCCACAGTACTCCCCCAAAAACAGATTAATTGCCGGACAGCCGCCAGAAGAATACCCCAAAAGGTGAATGAATAGGAGCAATGCAAAGGCGTTCATATACTACACTGCTCGACTGCAAGGGCTTATGCAGTATCCAATTGGGTAGTTTTGGCTAAGAGGCTCACGGCATCAGACCAGTAGGCCTGTGCCTGCATTTAAAAGGGAGGGCATGCACAGCATTTGGATGGGGGGCTCAACCAGCAATTCGGATTAACAAACATGAGGAACGGGTACAAGGTGGTCCAACACAACCTCAGAACGAGGAGCCCGCACACCACTGTGAATGTAAGCATCCAACGATGTCTCACGGCTATTCGAGCGGGGAGGGTTCGGCCACTGCTTGATATAGAATGAGCGCAGGTGATGAGAATTATTAATTAAGTAATAAAGGCTATGTGAGCTTTTCTTATATGGAAGTGGTTGGATCTGACATAGATTTTTAATGCTTCTGATGACCAGCGACCTAGTGCCTGAATTTGATGTCGAGAGAGACCTTATTGAGTGGCTATGGTTGCTGCACCTATAAAGAATGTGAAACTTATGTCACGCAGTATTGAATTCTGGGTATATGTTTTTACACTCAGGGATGCACCCACTGAGACACCTGTTGAAAGTGCCCTAGTTATTGGAGATTCTGTAATCAATGTTAAACTAATACAAGATACATAATACAGAAAAACAATAAGGCTTGGTTTGCTAATACATCTAATACATCTCTCTCTACAAAATGATCACAAATTATAACCTAGATGTGCTCTGTTTGCCAGAAACGTTGACAAACGAGACAATTACATTAAATGAGTCTTGTCTAAAAGGCAAAGGAGGTGTTGCTGCACTTCATAGTAATATTTTTAAGGTTACCCAGAGGTCTGATTTTAATCTGAATTCTTTTGAAGTAATAATGCTCAATATACAGTTGAGGACAACATTATTAGCCCCCTTACAAAATAGTCATTGTTGTAAAAGTATTTCAAAAGTAACACAGCTTTTTTAGACATTCTAGTTTTATTTTGGATGCTTACATTATTTTATATTCTACACAGAAACGAAAATATTACACAAAACACAAAAACTACCAGGCTCAAAATTATTAGCCCCCCACATTCTAAAAGTCAATTGTGTATCCTTTTTGCTGGATAACTGCCTGCAGTCGTTTGTTTTAATCGTCAACAAGTCTCTGATACTTCATTTGAGGAATCCTGGCCCATTCTTCTTTGGTGAATCTTTCAAGTTCCTCCAGACTCTATGGTTTTCTGGCATGGACATTTTTCTTTAGGTCACCCCACATATTTTCAATTGGATTTAAGTCAGGGGTTTTTGCAGGCCTTTCGATGACATTAACCTTGTTCGTCTGGAGATAGTTCTTCACCAAGAGAGACGTATGTTTAGGATCGTTGTCATGTTGGAAGATGAAGCGTAAGGTTTTCTTTCAAAATATCCACATATTTTTCTTTATTCATGATCCCTTCCACCTTGACAAGATTTCCAGTTCCAGATGCACTGAAGCATCCCCACAGCATAATACTCCCACCACCGTGTTTCACTGTGGGGACGGTGTTCTTTGGGTTGAATGCCTCTCCCTTTTTTCTCCAAACGTAAGCAGTGTCTCTGTGGCCAAAGAGCTCTAGTTTACTCTCATCAGACCATAAGACACGCTTCCAGTATGAATAATCTTTCTCCAGGTTGTCCTGAGCATACTTAAGTCTGGCTTG
>JAZGTK010009590.1:0-17140 GCA_036877625.1 Ambastaia sidthimunki | reverse complement strand
CATATTGAATACCATCACAGAAGTGCTTTTCCTGTAAGTGTAACTTGTTTACAGTTTTTTCAAATGTACCTTTTAAATGAGCTGATTTAAAATACTTTCCAAATATTTAGCATGAAAACATGGTGACTGTCATGCATCATCTGTGGCACAAATTTATTCAGTCCCGTTCACTGGCTCATTGTTTTCACTGCCTTTTCTCTCATTATAATCTCAGGCCCTCAGAAATCTCCTTTCTGTTTCTAGGTCAAGAATACTCAGAGATTACCTTCAACCTAATAATACAAGAGCAATGCCTTTGTCATCAATAATGCAGCTAGAGGGATTGAAGTGTATCAGAATTAAATAAATCACAAGACCCCACATGTTCACACAGCTGTATACACACATGTTCTTATTCTCCTCGAAAGGATTTCCATCTAATCAAATGCTTTAAGAAAGGCAACGTCCTTCAGAAATACAGCGTGAGGCTCAGAGCTCCAACGACACTGTGCTCACATGACAAACATAAGATTTGTACTGACGCCAGGACCCGGAGCCAAGCAGAGAGATTAGAATGGGTAGATTGTTCAAGCAATCCTGAGTTTTTCTAAGCTGTGGTTATTTAAACAAATGGGATTGTTCTGCAGGCAGGGGTGTGGTGTGAAAAGCTGCCTGGCCTCGCTGTTCTCTTCAACAAAAGCTCCCGACAGAATTCACAGCTGTTGACTTTTTTCATTTCTTGTTTTCTGCTCATTTGGTGTCTTTGGCATTCATGTTGGTTAATCACTCTTTTATTAGCAGCAATTGGTTGATGCTCACTGTTTGTTAATTAGTGAAAGCTTTGAGTCACTGATACTGGTGTTGAACTTGGCTACTTCAGTGCTAAAAGATGACCAAATGTTCTTTAGACCAGATTCTGTGACTGTGTCTCAAAACAAAGGAAGCGAAGATACTTTCACACACAACAAATGACAAATGATATCCCACAATCCTGTTTTAGCGATTCAGCATTTGTAAGAATAAACATTTTGAAAGAATAAACATTTGATAAAGCAAATGAAATTTAGCATAACAAAAAAAAATTCTAGGAAAGATCGCCTACCGTGCCTTTAAGTCATTGACTGATTAGGCATTAAGACAGCTGCTTAAGGTTTTGAACACAGCCAGAGAAACAAAACAGGAAGTGTTTGAAGTCATTTGAGGTACACGATGCCCTCCATCCCTGAAATGGTGTTTATGACTGTGTCATCAGACTCCATTCTGACTGAATGAGTTCAAGCAATCAGTCAATATGAAACCTCAAACGTACTAACTGTAATGCCTCTCTCTTGTTCTCTCAGAATCACACTAAATGGCATGAAAGTGTCTCGGCCGGATGTGCGAATCGGACGCTACAGAATGATCAAGCATGAACGAGACAAACACAATGAACCAAACCCCCAGAGGTGAGGCCTGCTCTCCTACCGTACCTCATCATACCTGTGGAGTTTGAAACTATCAGCCCTGCCTGTGCTTAAGATTTTGAGCTCTGCTGGGAAGTTTTAAATCATACCACTTATCCTATTATTTTGACTTATTGATCTGAAGCACAGCAGAGCCGTTTGAAGATAATGTATAAGACATAGCTTGAGATTACTGACATTTTGCAGAATTTTGACAGATTGTGTTCTTGTATTGAGCAAAAACCACCATGGTAAGCCAGCTTATGTTTGAGGGCCTGTTTGCGCCTGCTGTTAGGATGTTTATACTTAAGCCTTTTCCGAATATTTTCAGTTATTTTTTTAAAGGTGCATGTACCAGGCTAAGTTTAAAACACTTGCTTTATCACAGTGATTGTTTTTACATCTTCCTTTATACTAATTTTTGTATGTAGCATTAATTTTTTTTGACAGTCATCTTCCTGCATGCTCTACCTGGAAGAGCACAGTGCTTGCAACGCTAAAGTCATGGGTTTTATTCCAAGGAAACACACGTACTGTAATAATCTATGGGTTGAAGTCTTTCAATAAAAGTGTCTGCCAAAGGCATAATTGAAAATGTTATAAGTTTGTCCTGTGCAAACCTTCAACTTTTCTAAAATATCTGGGGTGGTAAGAAAGTTTTGTCCTCGTTTTCTTGAATATGATTGTGTGTGTTTATTTCAGCTGGTGGAAGTTCTTCATGCATGAATAGCTCAGACGTCATGGTGTAAAATAGCCCAATCAATGAGTCAATAAGTCCATTTGTAGACGCTGGGCTGCTGGCCAGATTGTTCCCAGGTAAAAAAGCTTTACAGAGGAGCAACTAATTGCAAAACGATTCCTGCTGTTGCAGGGTGGTCCACTCTTCCACTCTTTCATGGTGGTTGTCAATCCTGGAAGAACTCTGAAAGAAATGGCAGGACAGAAGCAAAGGAATGCTATTAAAAGTTTGGGATTGGTCTTTTTCTCTGGTAAAGGGTTTCACTCACTGTGCAAAGATAAGAGTCAGTCATTTATTCCCTTTTGCTCCATTTAATTCTTATTCTTCTTCCCTTGATCTCTCTTTCTCATTCACTCGCTTACTGTCCATCTATTTATGTCTCTCTCCACTTTATTCTTTCTCTTCCCAACGAGTGGCTCAGACAATTGAAGTAATGAGCACGGCCCACCCCGCGAGTCACGCGAGCATGCTAAACTCATCTGCGCTGGAGAGGACAGAACGCGGGGTAGGAATGAATGAGGTGTCGCTGCTGAAGTTAATGAATTGAAACATGTCACGGCAGAGTGGGTCTGTTGTCACAGACAGGTCGTTTGTTTGTGTTCTGTCTCAAAGTGGAAAAAATGATGCAACGTCGATCGGTAAGATCTACCTTCGGTGCGAGCATCAGACCGAAAAATGTGCACTTTGTCGTTCCCTGGAACATTATTTTTTTCATAATTTTCAATTAACCCAGAGCTCTTCTGTCAAAAACCTCACAGGAAGAAGCAGTTTTGTATGCAGGCTGGCGTTTGGCTTGTACTGTAAGTTGTTGAGTTTCGTGTCACAAACTGCTCAGATTTGTCAAGATTCCAAGTCTGTAATCAAAAGTCAGAGACTTCATATTAATATTAATTATTATTAATAATATGAGCTTAAAATATAGATTTGAGCTATGCTATCCACAGTACATGCTGACAATTTGCTCAGAATTTTAGTTTGAACATCTCCGGCATATTAGAGAACCATATTAAGTCTCCCGAGCAACTTCTTAATGATATTTTTCCTCTGAGATGTTTTGAAGTACATTTATCAAACCTTCACTTGTTCTTCTGATCCATGACAGCTTGGCTTTGGCTTCAAGTGAGGTTTCGTCTCAGGCCAGCGATAAGCTTTATGTTAGTAGTATTTTAAGTGTATTATGTCAGTGTTAAATGAGTGAGCCATCTGTATGATGTATGATGATGAAAATCCCTAGACAGGGGTTGGACCGTCCACTACAGCTCAATGACAATCAATATATCAAGAACTGCACTCTGAAATTGATGGATCTCAGTGCCACCCTCTAAAATACTCCCTTACTCCACCAGGCCCAATATAACCTACTGAGACAGGCATTAGTGTAGGTGGCAGAGTCGCAATTCATCTGGGCATCTGATTAATAATTGATTAGCAAAATAAAGAGAATAATGGGAACTCATTTAGAGTATGATCCCTTCCTCTCTCAATGTTATTGCCTTCATTAGAGGCTTGCAAGGATTTTTCAGTGATGAGTCTTAAACCTAAAGGGCTCTTAAAATCAAGGAGGAAATTTGATGAAGATTTGGGCTATGCTACAGGTCTGGTGCCTTGGATTCCCATAGGGATGAAAAGTCACAGATGAGATCTCTTTAATATCTCATTCTATGTTCATCTAAGAAATTTTAGGAGAAACATCTGAAACCATAGTTGATACTTAAATACAACAGACAGAGATCTCCGTCAAATCTCTTGAGCTATGAAAGATAAACCTCTAAGAAATAAAACTTTCCTCTGGGATACTTGTCTTTATTTATGCAGTTCTTTTAAACATTTTTCTTTGACGTTCCATGTTTATTCATAGGTTTCCTGTGGTTTGTCAAGAATTCAAATAGAATCTTCTAAAAGACTAGCTGACTTGTCTTCACCATTTAGGTTGTGTTAACTTCAAATGTCTGTCACTGTCTTTTGTTTTGTTTTTGTTTGGTTTTATGTTTACCTGTCACACCGGTTTGTTTGTCTTCAGGATATACCGCTCAGTATACGGGACGTGGAGGGTAAGTGGTTGCGGTATCGTTATTTAAAAAGATGAGTTGCTACCGTTGATGAATGTTTGCCCTCTCCACAGCTCTGTTACTGCCACAGCCTTTGTTTGGTCACTCCACGAAAGAGCTTCATTCTCCATAATGAGACATTATGCTTGCCAGAGGAAAGCAGGATTCTATTCATCAACCTTCTGCAGATTAGTTAGTGCTGTCGCACACCGGTCTGAATGAATATTAAGTCTAGTTCAGAGCTCTCTCACATACTCTAATTTCATTCAGGCGTTAATAACATAAATCATTATCTGCAGTCTCTTTAATAGCCTTTGTGTTACCTACAGTGATATTGAAGTTGATAGCAACACATAAATCAAGCTAGCCTTTCATGGACAAGTTTAACACACTTTCCTACTTTCGTAGCGTTTTGCTAAGGAAGCGTGTTATTATTTGTAAAGTTACTCTGCGGTTATGGCCAAAATATTGAAATGTGTGTCATTGTATAAAACTTAAAAAGCATAGCATACATACCTCTGTGCTGTGCTTTAAAAACTAAGCTTCTTAAATTTAAAAAAACCTTTCATGTTATTGATAAACTACTGGAGTCTTCCCTATACTCTGATCTTTCCTCTATCTTGCAAGGCTATGAGCATAAAGCTCATTTCTTTTAACCTATATTAAGTGTAAAGTGTCTTGTTGTGTCACATGAGTGTTTAAAAATGTTATACGGTGTTCATAGAATGGGTGTGATGGTCTGTACACCTTAACAAATGTTATTTCACCACCTGCTGGTTGACATTGGTATGACCGTATGTGTTGCCTAATGATGTTTACATTTTTTAATTTGACAGACACTTTAATACTAGCACATAGAAGGTTTGCAATCAGTATCTGGGAATTCTGGGAACTGAACCCAAGACCTTGGTGTTGCAAGCTCCATTCTCTAACAGTTGAGCTACAGGAACTTTTACAATATAGGTTTAGTCTGAAGATGTTTTTTTTTTGTAACATGGGACAACAAAAAGATGTCTAAACTTTAAATTCCTTCCTTTCTAAAATTCTAGTTATTGAGCCTTGCTATATGCTAAATGATTCAGAAAACAATGACACAGCTAATACTGTTCGTATTTTTTTGCAGATTTAGTAAAATCCAGAACACCAAGAACACAATGAGGAAAGATGGAATCAGCTCGCTGATGTACAGAGTGGTGTCTGTGAAGAAATACCCGCTCTACACCAACATATCTGTAGAGATTGGCAAACCTCCTCCTAGACCCATCAAAGGATAGAGAGCTACCGGGTCTTGACCCCCTGAAGTTCAGCACACAAACACACACACCCACAAACTCTGTCCAGGGTCAACTTCCTATGATTACAGCACTAATATGCTGAACAGGTTAGTTCTCAGGAATACATTGGGCCTTGGAACCTTGATGTGGATTCACTGATGTAGATTCCAATCCAGATCGAGATGTGGACACAAAGTGGATCAAAAGGACATCCTCCAACACACTCCAGTGGCTTTGTTTCAGACCTTAAGGATCAGGCTTTAATGGAAGGATTGTTTAATTCTGGATTTGGTCAGTGATATATGAACGCTCCTAAACAATGAACAGCCTGGTCACTTTATGTAAATCAGTCAGAACATACTGTACATTTCAAATACGAATGTGTCTTTGTACCTGCAAATACTGCAGTGTTCAAATCTTTTCTTTCTATTTCAGATGTTGGTGGATCATGTGAGGTTTATAAATTGGTGCTTGAAGTTGGATCCTTAGATTATTTCTCTTCCTTTCTTGCTTTCTCTATCTCCTTCTATTTTTTATTTTGTATCGCCTCCACTTGAATTTCTCTTAGGACTTCGATCTAAACTGAGTTTTGTCAGCCAAGAACATACATGCATTTTTGAGGAGGAAATCCTATTGGAGATGTAGGGTGATGTTTTTGTGAGAACTTGGGTGACAAATATATCATGTGATTAAACTGAATCTGGACAAAGCCCTACAAGCACATGACTGTGTCAGTCAACTTGGTATGAATGGATAGCCACAGTCGGTCATCTGATCGTCTGGCTGCTCTTGAGAGGTTGGAGAAATGGCAAGAACTTTCACTGGAGATGGAGGAGCTTCTGTAGAAGTTACTGATGATCAAACTTCTGTATCTATCACCACCTGCTCAAAAAAGAACTCTGTACTATAAACTATCATTTCTTTATTGTTTACTTACATTTGCCTCAAAGATTCATCTTTAGATCCGTCACATGTCAAGGCTTTTTTGAAAACTTGAAGGATGCTGTTGTTTATCACATAACGCCCTTGTTGTTTAATCTAAAGTTCTTTAGATGAGGATAATCTGCAGTACAGAGCTGATATTTAAATAATGCTCATACTAATTAATGACGTCTCCAGTATCAGAAACAATTCAGTAGAACTATCTGAACTACATTGATATTCTTTGTTTTGTAATACTTGAAAGGAACAGTTTACCCAAAAATACAACAATTATGTTATCATTTTCGTGAAAAGCAAAAGCAATTTCACACTTTTGCATAGCAAGTTCATAGTGACCACCTCGGCCAAGCTCCAAACGAGACAAATATGTTTCACAAAAGCAGTCAAAATGACTCAATATATTTCCAGTGTTCTGAAGTCATACGATAGCTTTGTGTGAGGAACAGACTGAAATTACTTGAATGGACCACATTCATAGAGCATTTTTCTCTGTTTTTGGAGCTTGACCGAGGTGGTCAATACAAACTGTCATTGTATGCAAAAGAGAGTGAAATTTTCGTATTGTATTTTATAACAACAGCATACCGATGTGGAACAGCATGAGAAGTAAATAATGACAAGATTTATTATTTTTTGGGTAAACTATTTCTTTGTTGTTTTTTTGTTTTTCTGGGATTTTTCTTGCTTTCTCCTTTTATTTTACTGCCTGAAAACACCAAGCTGATGCCTTCAGATGTTTTATGAGAGGTACACGTGTGGAGAGTTCAAGCTATTTTTTCTTCCTTATCGGCTTTCCTGAGCTGCTTGTGGACAATTTTTTTTGCGCTATTAACGATTCGTTCAGCCCAGCACACAGGAAGTCATTAATGAAAGCCAGCCACTCTCTCTGTCCTTCTTTAAAAAAAAAAGTTGTTTTTTTAAAAGTACACATTTTTCCTTCTGCCTTTTTTACGTTCAGCCTTACCGACCCTTTTCATTTCTCTGCGTGCATTTGTACGCTGGTTGTATTGTCTTAACTGCTGACCCAAGCTAGAGACACTCTGTCGCCAACATTGCTTTCCTTCATGATGTCTTAAGTATTTCATCACCTCTGTCTCATGGGTGCTGCTACCTGTCGGTTATAAGCGTATCACTGCTGCCATAGTGAATAACTGTACATTTACCATCAGGCAGAATGAACTCACCATGCTTTACCAAACACAATTTTGCCGTTTTGATTTTCTTAGCCTTAAAGATGTAGTACATATTTACGACTTACTTTCAATGATGAATTCTTTATAAGCAATTTTCACTTTGTGCACACGGTCAGGTTTATTCAGAAATATTTATTGATTATATTCGTAAGTATTTCTTCTCACTCTGTGGTTTGCATTTTGAATTCTGTGTTATAGCAGTGTTATGGAGTTCACTGAATCTTGAACCTTCAACTTGTGAATGAGATTTTAAGCCAATCTCAGAATTAAAAAGACATTTGGCTCACCCCAGAATGTCTTTGCAAATGAGGATTCCGTTTCAGTCTGTGTGAAATGAGATTATTTATTTTTGGAGTTCTTGTATCAAGGCGCATATTGAATTTGATGGGGAAAAAATCTTGCAAAGAGCAAATCATTTGCATTTACTTCATTTTGCAAAAATTGAAATGCACTCCATATGGTTTATATAGTGTAAGTGGAACCAGATTAAACATTTTCTTTTCTGTTTGGTGGCATCGCACACATTGTTGCATGCAACTAGTTGAGCCTCAAACAGCATGTAATATAATGTGTATTCATTCTTCCACTTTTTCATGCATCCCCATTTAAAGGAATCTAGTGAGACCATGTATTTGGATGCTGTGAATTCTGTATTTGAATTCTGTATCTGCTGTGAATTTAATCCTTACTAGCCATCTGTCACTTTTTGAAAGTCTGGTGATACTGTAAAATCAAGATTTTTTTCATCTCAATGCCTTCTTAAATGTAGGGTATACTCACTTCCATCTGCCATTGTTTTGCACACAGTTGAGTGTTTTCTTCTTTGTTCCATCCATGATGGCTGCTTGTATTTCCTGTGCTAACAATGCAATTCAGTAAAGCTTGCACAACGCTCATTACCAATTTAGTAAAGCACAAACACGGTCTTTGAGGTCGAAATGCTAAATATTTACTGCTCGCTTTAGCAAATCTCTCTTCATAGTTCGCAAAATCACACTGATGCCATGCTGAAAATGGCTTTTTTATTTTGATGGTATTTTTGTTTTCTTTCATCTCATCCTTGGGTCAGCATACCCTCCCATCCTGAGAACTCACACACACACAAACAAACAAACTTGTGTATGTAACCCTCTTCCCGTCTTTCCTCCAAATGCCCTTTTGAAAACTGAACCCCCCTCCCCATCACCCTTTTACCCGCCAGCTGCCCACCTGAAAGCACTTCATCTGTGCTTGATGGTTGTTTATCTGAGAGAGGGGCAGAGGTGGTCCACGCTACACAATGAAATGAACTACTACTGACAGCCTCAGGTCTTCCAGCCTGGGGCACGTTTTTAAAGACTTGCTGTGTCTATTGAGGTTTTTTGTACATTGAATGTCAAAAATGCTATATCTTATATAGAATGCATTATGTCATATCAAACATACTTTTTGTATACAATCAATAAATATGATGCGACAAGAACCTCACTCGGATCTGCTAATGGCTTTTATGTGTGTGGATTCTAAGGCATAATGGTTCAGAACAAATCATGTTAAATCATGTTTTTATTTACTATTTTAACATCTTTTAGCTCAAATGACTGTTCGGGGATGTAGCAGTTTAGTGGAGAGAGGAAAGTTGTATTTCTAAGCTGTCCTTCAAGCAAAAACAACATGAAATTCTGACAGCTGTTGCAATAAACTGGTAGAAATAACAACACATCCTCTAAATCTATCTATCTATATATATATATTCTATATACATGTGTGGTTTATTTGAATCTGTACAATGTGTCACTGCAACAAATACATTCCTTAGAAAAGGGTCATTTTTTACAATGCAAATGCTCATGTTAGTTTATTGTGCATTAACTAATCTTAACAGGCACATCTTTTGATTTAAAATGTATTTGAAATGAACATGTTATATAAGTATTGTTCATTAATAGTTTTTATGTAGTTAACCAATATGGTAACACTTTAGTATGGGTAACAATTCACACTTTTAACAAGTTGCCTATTAACTTGCATATTGGCTGTTTATTGATACTGATAAAGCACATATTAATGACTTATTCTGCATGACCGTATGTCCCCTAATCCTTCCCCCTACCCACACTTACACTACAACAACTACCTTATCAGGTATTAATAAGCAGTCATTTATTAAATTTATTAAGGATTTTTTACAAAATCTGTAGTTAATGGTGAATATGTGTTCATACTGAAGCGTTACCTCTAATATTAATAAATGAAAACTTAATAAATGTAAAAGTGTTACTAACAAAGTAACCACGCAAGTCAACATTTACCAACAGAAGCAAAAATACATGATTCATTCACAATATGTTAGTTCAGTTGTATTTCTTGCTACATTAGCTGTGTCCATGCCTGCATGGCAGTAATGTAAATAATACAGTGTCAACATACTTTGGTTTTTGGAAGCAGAAAGAGATTTAAATGTACATGCTACTTCAACTCGTATAAAAACAAAAATATATATAAAAAAAAAAAAAAACTTTTGTAATAATACAGATTAGAGGCTGATCCTAACATCTGAAAAGCACAGAAATCACGCAACAACATATAAACAATGCAAATATGCTCACTGTGCTATTTTTAACCATGCCAAAAAGGTGTCTCAAACCTAAACTCTATTGATTATTAGTGTCACAGGGAACATCCTTTAGTAAGTCAAAACTAAATTATAATGACTTGTTTTACATAACTGGAATGTTAAGGTAATTGGTTAGTTAACATAATATTCGTGATTACATATAAAGTAAATGACATATAAAAACTCATAGGCTAGCCTCATGTTGATAGGTGTGTTTTAGGTCTGCTGAGATACTTTGTGCAATGTTCTATAAATAGGGATGCCAGATGTCCCTATGTGACCTCTTTCCTCAGTTTAGCCCCTCTTCATGCTGGCAGTTTCGGACACGGGAACACGTTGCCAGCCGGTTGCCCTCCCAGTAACCAGCATCCTGTCCATCATGACATCGACATTTGGTGCAGGAGTCGACCCAAACCGGCTCCCCTCCTGGGATCACCTGGGTCCTAGAGGCATCCACATAGCAGTTGGGCCCTGGGGAGATGAGATTTAATGAGATCTATTATCTGTAGTTAAAGTTGACAGATGATATGTGACATATTACTGGAATTACTTATTCCAGATTATTGTGTAGAGACAACTGTAAGTAAGCCACTCTTGGGCTAATTCCTTTGATTTCTTAGATTATCTGGGTGGTTTCTTCAGTGTTGTTTACTGGTTAAGATCATCTTGAAACCTCTGTAATATTCAGATCTATAGACATGGATGGGCTCCCTAGACAGATATAATACCTCTCCCCAATAAGCTGCTCTATTTATGGTATCATTCATGTTCATAGAACAAGCGTCGTGAGATGAGTTTTGTGCCAAAATGTAGAAATGTAAATTCTTCAATAGGGTCAATATAAAAATTAATAGAAAAATTGTTTTTATAATAAAAACTCATTGAGCACATATTGAAACATTAACAAGCTCTGCTAATTAAGATGCATTAATGACACTTGAGTGTTTAAGATAAGGTTTTACAGATGCTCTAAATCTTATAGAGTATTACCGAAATGTAAACTTTTCTATCAGCTGAGAAGCAATACAATTTACGAAACTGGCCATTTTCCACACAGGAGGAGAACTATAGGCTTTGATTTATGTGCGTTGTTTTAGCTGCCTATATACCTGCCTTATCTGTGCTCCCAGTAAACACTGTAATTGCCTTCATACATTACAGTGTACAGAGAGCACAATACAGCAGAGGCTGTATTATCCTACTGCAGGCACAGACACTGTGCACTGTCTCTACAAACACACAGCCCAGCAACTGAACCTCCCCAGACCTTTAATAAATCAAATATATAAAGATATTCCATGCAGGACTATTACCAAAAACCAAACACAGTTGTGTCCGGTGAGCATGTATGGGGGCTGGAATATTATATTGCACTGGCCTGACACGTTGGCAATTATACAGGTGTGTAATAAGCTTTACAAACATGTTTTCTTTTAATTTTTAAATATTTTGAAAGACTTACCATCCTTGCACTCCGGGCAGCACTTTCCTTTCTGATAGACTGGGTTAACACATGGCGGGGGGGCGCAGTCTGCTACTAGACAACGGGCGATCCCGTCACTGTCACAAGTGCACTGCTCACACTCTGTGGGCTGTAAATCAAATCCAAATAAGAGCTTTTTTGTAAACAGGTTATAGGTGAAAAGATAATAGCTTGTATTGTTCTATTTGTGTTGAGGGCTGAACATCAGGACTTAAAACTGCAAGCAAGTCAACATAACGCAGATGTTTGTGTTCTGCAAATTTAACGGCACGTCTTAACGTTTCAAAATGTAAAGAGTTCGATCCAATTCAACTGTTTAAGCAGGAGCAGCAAGACCACCTGTGGCTCGGTTCTGAAGGTTGGGTTAAATGGACTGGAAGAAAAGGATGTCAGCTCAGGCAAAATGTATTCCTCAGAGTCTGTCAGAAAGCTTCAATTTTCTCCTCAGGGATTCCCCATTAGCTATAATAACCAAATCATGAAGATAATGAAGCACATATAAGCGTTTCTTCTTTCAAGCCTGTGCCACCCAAGATATTTTGTTCTTCAATTGCTCATACGGAGTATTAAATTGCCCTTTATGATTCCAGTCAACATCAGATTTGTTCTTTATCTTGCCTAAGAACAAAGGAAACCTTATTCCATATCATGCAATGGAAATATGAAAGGGTATGAAAATAATTGCTGAGGTACTTAAATTATAACATTTTTGAAAGCAAGAACCTGCTTTTAGCAAAAATACATTCAACGCAAAACAGTGATGATTTGATCTCTGTGGTGTCTATACCACATCAGAAATAGCACAGACGCCACCACCGTACTCTTTCAAAAATTGCCATGGTAACTACCAATAACCGTAGCTTCTTGCAAAATACTAGTTGTGACAGTTGTTGTTACTGCAAAAAGTGCAAGAATCTGTCATTTTATTTATTTGTTGACAGTGGCAGCAATACTAAAGTTGTTGCCACTTTTATTGGTATAACAGTTACTACAGTTAATGTCACTACAAAGAAATTGGTTGCACACTGTGAATGTTATGGTAAAATGGTTCACTTAAGCAAACCCAGCAGCTCAATAGCTCACATTTGGAAACTGAGCAATTGACAATGTTTCTAACAAATATTGTACAATGGTAGTGCAATGAGTGACGTGATAATGTTGCTTTCTGATATAAAGAAAAAACATTTTCATACAATGATTTTTGCCTTGACCCCATTGAAAGCGTCGGTTCCAGGTTATTTTTTACCACTTGATGGCGCTAAATATTTTGCATTGTCTTTGTATAACCAAGACCCAAGATTTTGAAACAATGTTACCAGTGGGCAAAACTATGTAGTTGCGTTAAACAACTGCAATATTTAGCTTTACAGTTAGAAATAAAATGTTCTTATGACTCTCCTTATTATTATTATTATTAAGATTGTAATAATTATACAGAATTACTAAGTATTCATTAGTCTTAAAACAAATGTTGGTGTGCTAAACGGTAAGTTTCATACCAATATATTATAGGTGTGAAATTGCATAAAGTTCAAACTGAAGTTCAGATGCATATAATAAGTGCATAATCCAACAATGGAGAAAAAGAGATCATTACATTCAAATCTAATGCATAGAAAGTTAAAAGTCTAAAATTTATCTATGTGCTTATTTTTATGAATGTGTTTCTGTAGCATATACTGGTACATGGTTTAGACTTTACCTGAAACTGCTGCCCCAGTTCATAGACTTCACCCCGGTACTCACAGCCGATCTTCTCGCATCTCGGGCAACAGTCTGTCGGGTAATGGCTGACATGGATACAGGCGGCTGGCAGTGATGTGCACTCGGTCCTCGCACAAGTAGATCCTTCTGCGGTACATTCACACTGAGTACAAGGGTCCGAGTCTAAAAAGTACCATTCGCCCACATAATACACGCTTCCGTTCGCCTCACACGTCGCCTCTTGCTGTCCGGCAACAGAGAAAGCCAAAGCGCACTGGCTACAGATCACCAGGGTAAGCCAGGCGTTAAGAAAACCCACCGGGGAAGCCCTGAGTACAGCCATGCCTACAACAAACAACTTTTTAAAACGAATATTAAGCGTCTAAATGTGCCACAAACATAAATAATTACGTTATTTTCAATAAGTAGTAAGTTAACTGAACAAGTTACAACTAAGTTTCATGGTCAGAAGCGGTGCGCGCTTTGGGGGCTGTTGCGCACAGGGAAAGTTGAACGCCTCCTGGGTTATGTTTCAATTTACACGTGACAGCCCAATACTAGAATATCATTACATTGTTGTGCAATTTTGCCTTTGTGTGGAACGACAAAGTATGCGAACGTTTGTCTATTCGTTTTTTACACGTAACATTGTGCATTTTAATCTCTTTTGTATGCAATTGTACTGGAGACTACAACCAATCACATGACTGCACGAGCTCGTTTCCATAGCACCAAGGATGTTTATGTGCTTGATACAGGAAGCGTCGTGAGAGCCGCCTGTGAGAAAATGTGTTTTATCTAGAAAAAACAAATGTATTATATAAACGTGTGATATTTTACATAGTCGTGTAAGCATGTTTGTTTTATCATGTGCACGTTTACGGTCACCAAAATTAATGTAACTTTTTATTGCTTAAGTCTATTATTCATAGTCGTTTCGTTTGTTTATATACTGTTTATCTCCGTCACTTTAAACTGTTGTCACTTTTGTAAAGCAATGCTATGTGTTTTTTTTTAAACTGATGTATTTATCTATTTGTTTCCAGCTACTTTACCTACAGTATGGACACGCTGAATGCACGTCAGTAAATTTTTGTTGTTTAGCTGTCTGGAAACAGAGGCTTCATGGACAATTTCCAACGCCAACAATCAGTGTGGAATGTAGTTAAGGAAAATGTTCCTTGTTCCGAGCTTCCTGAGATCCGAGCAGTACTTGGAGATACGCTGATTGATATGTACGCAGAGTTATATTCAGAGGTAGAGTAAATGAGTCTTATTTGAGCTGCCTGCTACTAATACAAATTCTGCTACTTTGTAGCAACATGCATGTCATCACCATTAGTAATGTAACTCTTCTAAAACATGAATGCTGTTTTTATGTTTAATGTAGCATTTATGTTAAGCTCTGAAAGATCTCTGACAGACATCTTTGCTTTGAACTGTAGGCAAAGTGGCTTCATTGGCTTCCGGGTTACAGTGTTTAGTGTTTTGCATTGAGACATGCATTTGTCTTAATAACTTTTGGCACCAAATTAGCAAAGTCTCCAAGCGTCACTCTAAACCAGTTTTGAATTACAGCTCCCAAGAGTGCATTATCTCACCAAGCCTAAGTGTCTGGAATGCAAACCCAAAATAAACAGATCTGTTTCAGAGCTGACTCTTTCAAAGATGAATTGCTTTCCACAAACTGCATATGTTCTCGCTATATCCTCACAGACAACCATGTGCATATGGAATTTGTGGGAGGAAAACCGATGTGATGCATCCATTTCTCTCTTCCTCTGAACATTAAGTGGGATTTATAGCCTTGTATGTAAAAGTCTCTCTTCTGTTCATACATATGGTTAAGAACTTGGCAAACTATAGCCTAGAATGTCTGTTTGAAGAATGTTATAGTATCAAAATGTGATCCTGTAGCCCAACTTGTAGCTCAACCTGTAGCTCAGAGCATTGCATTAGCAACGCAAAGGTTGTAGGTTTAATTATCATGGAACACAAATACTGATTAAATGCCTTTGGATTAAAGTGTCTGACAAAGCATAAATGTAAATGTAAAAAAATTGTACAAAAAATAAACAATCATAATGAAGTCTTAGAAAATGCCACTAAGGTTCACTTAAAATCCAAGTTCCTTATTAAGACTGGGGTCAAACATCATGTTGCCCTGATGTTGGTGTTTGTGACACCGTTTGTGACCCCATTTGCACCCCATAGATACCTGTGTCTTTCTGAAGCAAGGTACCTGAACTCTACTAAGTTTCAAACTACTTCTTCTTTGTCTGTTTTTTCCTCCTTGTCTCTCTGTTGCCCTTGAATTTATCCCTTAGAAAACCCATTCAATCAAAAGATAACAGTCAACAAACAAGAAAAAAGAAGCGTTCTTTTGTATCAAGGTTTCGGAACCCTGAATGTAGCTCAGCTATATAATGAACCCTGCATTCCCACAGAAACGTCTCTCTGGTGGATGTGCACATCATAAACACCTGGTTCTGCAGCGGCTGCAGTGGAAATGAGAGAAAGGCAGCTGGCCTGCTTTCAGAGGAGTTATTTAGGCTTGAAGCCGGTTTCGTGCAGGCACAGTGGGATCAGTATTCTCAGGGAGCTGTTTTTGCTCTGTCTTGCACTGCTTTCGACAAGCTTTGAAGTATATTTTCAGAGTCCAGGGGGAAACTTGAAAGTCTCAGGCCAGGTGCGGAGACTGGTAATAGGGTGCAGACTTTGTCTGCCAGAGCCATGACAGGCTTTCATTTCCTTCTGTGGTGTTTTACGCAGGGGTTTGCAAGAATAACACATAGATTTCTTCAATTCACCCTGAAATTTCCTGTAGCTCAGCTGGTAGAGCTTGGCAGTAGCCACTAGTCATGGATTCGATCCCCAGTGAATGTGAATTGTCACATAAAAGGTATTGTAAGTCACTTTAGATAACAAGCATGCGCCAAATTCATACATGTAATGACATTTCCAGTTTCATACTTTATAACTTTTGAGAGATCAGACGCACTTGTGATGGGATGTTAGCCAACTGGCAGCACTTTTCTGGATGTAGAACGGCTTGTAACATGGATTTGAAAAGTGCATACAAACCTGAGCCAAATAACAGCCTAATGTAACTTTCTGTGCGTTTATCCTCTGTTGACCTGCTCTAGGTGGAGATGTGGGAGAAGATTTGGCAGGAGATCCATTACTCAGAGCAGGGCAGCAGACCAGAAACCCCAGTGTTCCCTCTGGCTGACCCCCCGGCTATTAAAGAGTTGCTAAAGGCTGAGATTCAATTGTTGCTGCTTACGCTGAGGGAGAGAGCAGCCAGGCATGGCAGGTGAGAGAAAATACTGTAAAATATTCTAATATTACTAATGCAATATTGACAGTAATGCCAAAACAACATCAAGCCTCAAAAATAACATCTTAAGCAATGTCTAAGCTAATCTGTAAACAAGGTTGCCAGGTCTACGTAACAAAACCAGCCCAATGACCAATCAAAACTATCCCTAAAACTTAAAGTATGATCCTCTTATACCTAAAATACATTTATCAGTCACTTTTATGTATTACACACAATTTGATCTTGAAAATCGCTGTATAGTAGTACAGAATAAAATATTTAAATACTAGTATTTCGGTCAAGTAAAAAATATGGTATTGATCAAGTAATATGGATGACTGGTGTTGCATTATGCAGATTTTTGTCCAATCAAAAGCTCTCTTCAATGAAAGTGTTCTTTTCTTAATGCCACCTGCAA
>JAZGTK010009589.1:0-17140 GCA_036877625.1 Ambastaia sidthimunki | reverse complement strand
GTCTTCTTTACATGCGTCTTTATGTAAAATTCCCTTTCAATGAGAATGAAACTTAACCGATGACCACAGCAATACAGACTCTGAAGTGCACGGCTCTCTCCAGCCCTCATCACAGTCTATTTGAGGAACTCTATCTGAATGATTCTTTATGACGTTTCTATGGATACAGAAAGATCTGATTCAGTCGGTGAAAATACGCTTCCTCAGGACTGCAGCACTTGAGAGATTCTAGGCTGATTGGTGTCTCAAATCTCTTCTCTTGTGGGCTTTCAAAATGCTGCTGAAGTGCTACCTAGTGCGGTGGAGAAACGTCACTCTCTAAAAGTTTAGATGACTATTCTGGGATGTTTCAATTCAACAATGCAACAAACAGCACACGCAGATCGTATGTTCCTGTTATTCATGTTTATACATATTTGACTGTCTCAAACATTTAATGTGAGTGATGTTTCAGATGTTTTGGTGTGGTTTCCTCACCCAGGTTCTCCACCTCCATAACCTCAGCAGTAGGTTCCTCAAGAGGAGCTCCATCCACCTCAGTGAAGGTGAAGGGTTTCTCTGAAGCTATGATGACTCCTTTACCCTGAGGCTCTATTGCAGCATAGTGTGGAACAGACTTTCCCTTCATCATCCTCTTCTTCCTCACCTCATACTTTCTCTCCTCACCTGCAGGAAACAAACCACTTTATTTACAGCACTTTGTTTATATATATCTATATGCATATAAACGTGCATATATTTCCCAATATAGAGATATTACATGTTACCCCATAAATATATAAAAAATAATATTATCTCTATATAAACTGGACCCAAATGTATTTGGACACCTAAGGCACATTTACAATGCAAAAATTGTATTTAATAATATAAAATATCCAACCACGCAAGTAATGGCATCAAACACATAAACGCATGCAGTTTGACAGGTAAAGAGAACATCCTATCATTGCATTCAGACCGAATGCAATGATTGGACGACCAATTCATGCCCCTGCACCTTCTGCAGAAGATATAAATATATATAAATATATTTAAACCACTTTACTTTTTGCTTTTTTACCTTTTGCTATCAGGATGTGAAGTGATTTTCAGCATAACAAACAATGTTTAATATTCTCATTTGAAACCTAAACACAATTTTTGCTTGAAAAGTGTATGTTTGACTGGTTTCTTCAAAATGAATGGCAGCTGGTTGGATATTTTGCTGTGGAACAGAATGACATTCATTGAAGCACTCATTCTGTCTCACCCTGCCCAGCAGAGTTGTCCACTGTGATCCACTCCAGTGAGATTGAAAAGCCACTGCCTTTGGTATCAGACGGATCTTTCTGGATTCTCAGAAGCAGCACTTCAATGGTGTGCACGTGAGCGTGCACGTGAGTCAAGCTGTGCACGATAATGAACGGCTCTCCGAGACGCTCGCTCAACATGGACTGAACATAAAACACATACAGTATCCGTTACAGTAACTACACTACACAAAATGTGATGCACCTAATATACAAAATACACCGGTAACTAATACAGTTCATTATGCTAACAGCTGGATTATTTGAGGTTGCCAAGCAACGTAGCGACTTGCCGGGTTAATACAGAATGTGCGACCGCAGGTGTGTTTATCTGCATCTTACAATGGCTATGAACGTGTCTCGTCCAATCAGGAGTGAGAGTCTGATCAGTCTGTAATTTAATATTGATCAGTCTGTAATTTAATATTTTAAAATGTTGTTTATTTGTCAAAGCAAACAAAAATTATAATTTTTAGGAAGGCAGATAAATGATTCTGTCTTAAACCATCAATTAAATTAATGACAGTATAACAAAATCAGAAGACAATACCTCCCACTTCAGATGTGAGCTCTCTCCCCTCTTGCTGGTACGCAGAAGAGTCAAGGTCCCGGTTCCGTCCGACAGTGCGGCCCATGTGGCAGAGGTCAGACTCAGAGACGCACACACCTGCTCTCCCTCATGTGAGCTCGGGACAGATTCGAAGCGGAACATCTCCCGAGGTTTTCCTAAAGCTGTGTCCTGCCAAACATCAGATATCACACATCTGTCAATATCCCAAATAGCTATAGCTCACAGAACCTTCTGGTTTAAACAAGACAGGAAACAAAATTCTCTGTACTGGGTACTGAGAAACAACTGTGACGACATGCTTAAATAACACACATATTTTGAAGGATGATGTAAAATACACAAGACTTTGTGCATTGTCGGTTAATTAGGGATTGGAACAATTACACAATATTATCATTAGTATGGAACTATGGCATGGAACTATGGCATGGAACTATGGCATGGAACTATGGCATGGAACTATGGCATGGAACTATGGCATGGAACTATGGCATGGAACTTATAATGGTTACAAGTCTTGCTCAAGGGAAAAGGGGAAACAGTATGTGAAAGAGTTTAAACTGGAAACCAGATCTTTAGCCATTACACAACAAAGCAACAAAATGTTGTTAAATGTGCACTTGTTCCACTAGTTCACATTTCAATGACTCCTAGTGGCAACATCTTATCAGACGATCTTTAATCTTTGAAACAACTGACAGATCATCCAGTAAACTATTAGAAATAAAACTAATCAGCACAATACATTCACGTCTGGATGTCCCTGAACTTCAAAGGCTGTAATTTGAAGAGGATTACAATGAACTTAATAATCATCAATTACAATCTGCATAAGGTAGCAATTTCTCCATAGAACTGGCCTTCGGTTGCCGTGGAGCTTGATGCACATATAAACTGAAAGCTTCTCAGTTTTCATTTCTTTCCCAGAAGTAAATGCCTCCGTCCGGTAACTTTTAAAGGAAACACACACTTATTCCCCCAAGAAGAGATAATTACAGACTTCTGTATGTAATTACAGTGTAATCCACACATTTCATAAGTAATTTGTATCTGTCTTAACAGCAAGCCGTGAATTACAATCATCTGCATTAGAACTCAACTTAATATTTATTTACTTCCTTCTTCATTCTGATATTACACTTGTAGAAAATCAAATGAAATGATGGCAAATAATAATTAAAAAATGATGGCAGTCTATGGAAATGCCAAATATTGTCCAACCACAACCAGCAATTAAAATATGAGCAATAAAAATGTGAAAGTGTTAATATTAAGAACTGATCCTAATTCAAAATAGAAAGAAAGGAGGAAAGGAGGGAAGGAGGAAAGGAGGGAAGGCTACCTAACACAAACAAAACACATGACTGCCCTCTGCTGGTACAAAAATAGATACAAAATACATGTATGAACTTCGCTTACAGTGACTTCATTTACCAATAACCAATGCACTTTAATGATGTGTGTGTGTGTGTGTGTGTGTGTGTGTGTGTGTGTGTGTGTGTGTAAACCGTTTTGCATGCAACACAGTCCTGTTACGTGACAGCAACACAACACACAACAAAACACACCATTTAACCAAAGCGTTTCCCTGAACCGTTTATGCATCCTGCATGAATAAAACCACGTCTGAGTTCATGTGCTGTATCTGGGAATCAGTGTGTATTATTCAGCCTCATAACACTTTGCCCCCTGTTTGCACCAGCAGTCTTTAATTGTAGCTTTGTCTGTTTGTTTGCTTGCTTAAAAACTACGTTAAGAAACTTACCAGTGTCACTGTGAAGTTGAGAACCCGCCCCTTGTTGTCTATGAAGTAAACACTGTCCTCGTACCAGGGGTCCATATGGAGATAGTTGTACATCCCGAAAGCTCTCATGTGGTCCAAAGTGTACTGACTGTCCTTAAGCTTAACTTCAGCCACAGCTGCAATAAAGACAAACATGACAACCCTGATATAAAATAAACATGTACACTGATCATATCCAACACCCTTTATGAGGACTGACCATCCAGTAACACGTGCAGCTCTCAGTTAAAGGCCTGATGCTTTATACAGGACAACTGACACGTAAATAATAAACAAAATAAAGTAAAAACAATTCACATGAAGTCCTTCATCTCACCTGCATCCAGTTCTACATTGTAAGTAGGGATTGAGTCCAGCGACAGTCTGTAACTTTCAAAGCTGGGATCGACCAACTCTCTGTTTACCTTCAACGAGCAATTCGGTAAAGCCATAATTCATTAAAATTACATTCACAAAAAATGAATATTCAGTTACAGCAGAATTTGCTATATTGTCATTTAGCAATGAAACGTGACGTTACTAGTAACAGGAAGCTTGAACAGTAATTGCAGGCGCGCTTCCTATGTGTTGACCCGGACCAGTTACCAAACGAACAGAGCGATCGCTCGGCATTCTGGGAATTTGAGTTTTTTTGGTTGGTGCGTCTTAATTGTTTTTATTAGTTATTAGTTTATTAGTAAGACTAGTAAAAATAAAATAGACTAACAAAAAATGATTATTTCTTTTATTTGCTTACTCTTTTTAAAAAAAAAAGACTTGCAACTTGCATACTAGGGTTTGTAAGAGGTATTTCAGTAATGGATATGAATAAATTTCCCCAGTGTTTGTAAGAGATTTTTTCATATTGCGTATGAATGAATTTCACTAAGACTGATCAATGTGTTCATTTGACTAGTTTTGCAAGAGTGAAAGTGAAAGTGACATATTTGTCAGGTATAGTAACCCATACACGAATTGTGCACTCTGCATATAACCCATCACTGGTAACGAGTGAACACACACTGCAAGTCATGACACACACACACACACACACACTGGGCACTTCAGTTGTTGTCTGCCGGCACTGGAATCGAACCAGCAACCTTCTGATCACAAGCCTGATTGCAAGTTATACATTGTCATTGTCTTGCACACATTATAGGGGCATTAATAATATGGGGGCAGTCATGGCCTACTGGTTACCAGAAGTCTTTAACCTAAAAACTGAGGTAAGAGCAAGACACTCAACCCCTCTGGGAGTGTCACATCTCACATACTTCAGTAGATGTGTGCACTAACTGGATGGGTTAAATGGCAGCATGTCACTTCACTTATGACATCAAAGTTCATGAACTGATCGGGTCAGAATTCTTTAATTCAACAACAGCACATATACATTTTTGTGTTTGGGTAAACTGGAAATATTACATGCTTATAGAACAACAAAACTGTGACTGATAAACACACAAAGGTTACTAAGGAAAAAAAGTTTTTATTGAAACCTTACGCCCTGAGGGCAGGTACTATAAAAGAGGGAGTTCTGATAGAATTGGCATTGTGAGGGTTTCAAGAGAGATTAACAGGTATGTGCACCTGAATGATGATTCTTGTAAACTTTAAAGAACTGTAAACGTTTAATTTCTATTAAACATAGACGCTGTTTTGCTGCCAATAATGAAAATGCAAAAATGTAGTTTGGTGCTTATTTTCGTATATATATTATTTTTATTAAATATTATATATGTTAATTAATATAGTAATATATTCGTTTTTCATTCATATATTCATTATAACCCATCAATGGTTACAATGGATATATTTTGTTTTATTAGTTTGTTAAAAAAAAATGATAATGATTAAATAAGTAATGTTTGTTTTTATTCAACATTTTGTTTTATTTAAATGTGTTTGGTTACTTTAACACAACATGTGTTCTGTCCAATATTTACTCAGCGTTTTAAACCCAGGACATTTTTGAAGCGTAGTCGATGCTTAAATTAACGTTAATATAACAATATGCTGTATAATTATTGATGTTGTTTAATTATTAATGGTTAATTTATGTTAATTAGAGCATATGACTAATGTTAACAAACGGAACTTTACTCTAAAGCGCATTTTCTGAAGTTACACTACAGATTTGTAATAAAACTGTCTTAAATCTCTTTATATTGCAGGTTCAGGCGTGATCGGTGCAGGTTCTGTGAGTCTATCAGGAGATGATGCTCGTGCGACGGCAGCTGCGTCTGCCGCTTGCTGCTGTTTGTATCTTACTGTGCAGCTACGCAGGTGAACTTTTCTCCTGAGTTTCTCTTCTTCATGTTCACTAACCTTCATACTTAATGAAATCATGTCCTATATGACATATCGCATCGTTTTTCTTACACGTAACTTATTTGCTGTCATGCAGGAGCGCAGTCGTTCGGCAAGGTCTACCCTTACACTGGCAGCATCAATGGAGGAACTAGGTTGACCATATACGGTGATGGTAAAACATCTAAATTCACGTTAAATCCAACAAATGTGATTTTTAGTGGGATCAAACGATCCCAAAGATAACATGCGTTTTATAAAATTCCTGCTATCAAATTGCTTTGGTTAATTTGTTCCCAGGTTTTGTTCAGCGCAGTAAGTTAAATTTAAATGCAGACGACCCAAACGTTGGCCACAGTGTGACGCTGGTGTCGCGGAAGCGCTCCGTTCCCTGCGATGTTGACACAGCCGCCACGACCAACACACAGATCGTGTGCTATACAAGGCAAGAAATAACCGAGTTTAAAATACATGTGTTAATTGCGTAGTGCAGGCTTGTGAAGAGGTGAATCTGTTTGTTATTATACTGTTGTGAAAGGTAATCGATGTTTTTATTCTAAACATAGCGTATTTATTATTATAAATATTACTGTTATTCCCCTTTTCCATGTTAAGTGACACATTCAGTACAACAGTAGAAACACATTTAATGCACACATCATAGATATGCATATTTGAATTCTCTAAAATAGCTTAACATCAGCGTGTCAATCATGTTTTTCAAACAAATCTTGCATTGTCTTTAGACCTCTGCCAGAAGATGACTATAAAGTCCAAGTCAGTGTGGATGGTGTGACAATTCCTGCTACTCATACGTGCAATTGGTGGTATTGGTACCCGTATTACTTGTATTGTATGTTCTATGTAAGTGACAAAGACAGGTAAAATATTACAACATACTGCTACACCTCAAAATATTAAAATATATTTAAAAATACATACTGTGATTTTACAGCCCAAATCGTATTATACTCCCACCATTCAAAGTATTAGCCCAACGTCAGGTCTTCCAGGTGGGATTTTTGTTACAGTTTGTTTTAATTTTTGAAAACAATGTAAAATAAAATGATTTTATAACTTATAACAGTTTTATAATGTCAATAAACAGGGACTATGGTGACAATCCGAGGAAGAATTTTTACTGATGTGTATGGAAGCAATACGGACAAAAGCTCAAATGGTCGAAATGCAAAATTTGTGAGGTCTGGAATTATCTAATAGTATACAAATATGAACTATATGTTAAAATACTAAAAGATTTTTCATCTTTACATTAGACCTGATTATATGATTACAGTTTTGGAATTGTGTTCTTTAAATAGGGCATACATGGGTGGCATGCCTTGTGAACTACTGAAACCTAATTCAGATGAAAAGTAAGCTTATATAAAATCATGTAGCAATGTACAGTATAGTACAGGCTAAATGTTAACTGCATAAGTTGCCTTTATCTTCTTAGATACGGCCTGAAATTGGACTATGTGTGGAGTGAATGGGGATACATGAGTTGCAAAATGACAGGCACTTACGTTGGTGAGGAATCTTTATTATTTAAATGAGAATATTTTGTTAATTTATGTTTTAGATCAATAAACTGGTGATATTTTGATTTTCAGGCCATCACAACCTCAGTTACATTGTTGATGGTGAATACGGGAGGTCAGAGAATTTTAAGTTACTTACTAAGTTATTTTAAGTTAAATTTACACTGAAGTTTCTAAATCTCATTCATGTTGCTGAAAGTAACAACAGAACGGATTGTGTTTTTCAGGAGCCTGCCAGACTTACAGCTTTACACTGTCTCAGCATTAAACAAGCTCTCCATGTTCCAGACATACGCAGGTGCAGAACTTTTATTCCTAAAGTGAGATATTTCTGAAAATCTTGCCTGGTGTTGAAGTGTGTGTCTCTCTTTCAGAGGTGACGGGAGTTTCTCCGTCTGAGGGCAGCTTGCTGGGCGGCACATCACTGACCATTCAGGGACATTACTTTGATCAGACTGACCAGCCAGCTGTGGTTTTAGTAGGAGGTAAACTTGATGTTCTGTCCCTGGTTAAATACATACAGTGTTTAACAGTCATGGAAATACTGAGATTCAAAAATCTACCTTAAACCTGGAAATAAACAAAATCATTAAACAGAAAATTTAAGTAAATTAAAGGCACATTAACTTAAAGACATTTTTAAGATTCAACACTACATTTACAGTAAGTTAGCTTTTAAATTAGCGAAATCATGCTGGATAACATGGATTATCAGGTGTCAGTGTGTGTCAATGCAAATATATAAATACAGATATTAAATACAGAAATATTTCATTTTTCAATTAATAGTCGTTTACACAAAACAACTACTAATATAGATCAATGTATTCAATGAAAAAGCTATTTTTTCAAATATTTTGTCTTTATTAACTTTAGGTCAAGAGTGTCAGATTCAGAGTGTATCAGATGAGAAGATTATCTGTGTGACTCCTAGTTATGAAAGAACCAACATGACGGTGTTTCCAGGTGAGAACCTGAAATCTCACATTTCTGTCAAATATCTCTAACATCTAAAATAACTGAATAATCATCTGATTAATTTCTCACTAATGTCACAATATCTCATGATCTCTTGAGTCACGCAGCTTTCTGTTCTCAAGAGAACACCGAGATTATCACAACAATAAAGCCACCGGAAAAATAACTGATTAAATGAATTCTCATAATTCAAAAAAAGCATAATTAACCCACAGACCTGCAGAGTTTAGCTCAAACCCTTATGAATCACACCTGAATTTAACTGCTAGAAACATCCAGGCAGGTGTGTTGAAGTAGGTTGAAGCTAAACTCAGATCTGTCTACCTCCAGGAAGATGGATGACAGACCTGCTATAAAGTGCAATAATTGAAAAAGAATAACACGCTTAATAAATACTGGTTGTACTGAATGTTTAATATGTTGTGTTTGCAGGCAGCAGAGGTTTTAAACTGGAGATGTGGCATAACACTATTCCTAGCAATCTAGAGGATGTTCTGGAATATAATGCCAACATGTCTGGTTATTCTGTACAGTGGGTGGATTCCGTGTCCTATGTGTGGCCTTATGAAATGGATTATTTTGTGGCTCGATTTAGTGGTTTCTTTGTTCCTATGGAGACAGACAACTACTATTTCCAAATCAATGCAGATGATCGGTGCATGCTGTATTTCAGCAGAACAGGTCTTCCCCAAGATAGAGTACGTCCCACACAATTAATTTATTAAATTATTCATTACTTAATCCACAAAAGTGGTTACGTACATTATCATCACAACTTAGATACATAAAAGATATACTTTTAATAGATTTGTAATCAAATACAATGTAATTGAGTTCATTTCAATTTAATTATTTTTTTAGGTCAGGATTGTATATTGGCCTTACCATTCACAAAGGTCAGAGGTCATGCGCTTAGAGAAGGGAAAACCGTAAGTAAAGATTTTCAAGCATTCTAATCCTGCATAAAATTCAATCAAATACAAAATTGAAAAGATAAAATAGATATACGTGTTTTCTGGATAAGCTGCTGTCATTCTGGATTCTAAATGCTTCTTTTAATGTGCTGCAGGTACTACATTGAGGTTCTAGTGCAGGAATATTCATATCAAGCTTCAGTTAATGTGGCTTTTTTCAAAGACATCAGTCCTTTCACAGCCCAGCAGACAACAGAAGCCATTCATGAGAAACAGCGAATAAATGCCAACTATGATGTTTTTCCTGAGGAACAGGTAAGAGGTTTTACAGACACATTTTAGGTGAAGGTCCAAAATGATTTTTTAAATCAGTGTTATTATCTGTTAAGAAATTGGAAAGAACAGAACTGGCACTGGACCTGCAAAACCAACTCTCAGATATGAACTACTGCACCTGTATGTGTGTTTGTTTTATTCTCTGGTGTTTTAGGTGGTTACTTTTGAGGGATGGACACCGGTAAGCGCAGTTGAAGAGGTTCAGACTTTGAGAATCAGAAGTGACTGTTTTTCTCAGAGCACCTGTGCAAACACATTCTACTCCCTGTCATGTGGAGCTCAAAGAACAGGTTCATCACTGTACCACAAACTTCACAAGCCTGTAATTGTTACAAATCTAGTTTGTTTGTTGTGTTGTTTACAGAAATGTTTTGCATTTTACAGGCCCCATTCCAGTCAGTGCATCAGCTTTGGATTTGCAGAATGCTCTAAATGATTTGTGGACAATTAAACCAGACAGTGTTACAGTCACAAAGCAGGAACTGAGCACAGAGTCACTTTACAATGTGACATTCAACTCAAACAGAGGTGAATTAAACATGGATCACAATAAAATGATCTTCTGAGTATATGTACCACAGAGACAATGAATTATTTGTTTTAAGTATATGTAAAAGTATTTTTTCATTTGTTACCATTTATTTACTTATTGTTTTGGTTTGGAATGTTGCAGGCACTGGTTTTCCAACACTACTTTTCAGAATAGTCTGAATTAATCTCTGTCTGAATTTTTAGGTGACTTTGAGGATCTTCAGTATTGGACCATGGAAGCAGATGTTAATATCACAGTTACTGAAGAAGTTAAAGGGAAGGCCAGCCTGGAGAATTTCACACTACTGTGGGGTGGAGTTCCATCTCCCCCTCTGACTTATGATGCATCTGAGACGGAGGTTTTACTTTGGTTTGATTGCCATCTAATAAAATGCTGCTTGCTGACATGTCTATTTACACTTTTGTTTTGTTATTTAAAGGTGCAGAAGGCGATAAATGTGATGCTTTCAGCTCAGTGTCCATCACTGATTCCAACTGGTCAGAATGCTAACGTGATATTTTTCAAAGATTATGAAGATGGTGGAGCAGTAAGTACTGCTTGCATTGATCATTAACACCAAACTAATGTAATGAATTGTATTCATAATTGACTGCATAGTTCTATTATTCTATTATTATAAAAACATAAATTACTTTGTCCAAAGCATTAAAGGAATGTACAACTTTCTCTCTATCAAACCAGATTTCAGGAAACCCAGTCATTGTTTCTGAAGCTTTCTGTGGCCGCTGGTCTGTACAAAACCCACGTGTTATATTCAGCTATTATTACCATACATCATACACCCCAGTACCACTACAGACGTACAATACCGTAAGCATCAGCAGACATTTTGAAGCCATCATGAAGTTTCCCCCTCATCCTTTCCTCCAAACAATTGTTCTCATTATAAAAATTAAGTTTTTCAAGAAAGAAGTAGATTTGTTTTTTAAAATTGTTTTCTATTTCTATTGTAGCTCTGCTTGGCCTATAAAGGCAGTCTTATGAATGAACTTGAAGTGTGGTTCACTTACCAGATCTCTGGATATTATTATTATTACTACCCGACAGAGCGAATCCCTGTTCAGTTTGACTCAACGAACGAGTATGTTTAATCCTCTAAACATAATCTTACATCAATCGATTGGTTGACTTGTTATCTGCTATATAAAATATAAAAAGAGAGTTTGAAGTGACATTGCTTTGGTCATTCTCAGGTGGCAATACAAGTGTGTGGATCTGGATCCCATTCAGGAAATCTATTCAGGCTCTGACTACAAACTCTTGGAGCTGAGACTGTATGGAGAGAATGCTAACTCTGTTTACTACATAGATGCTGTTCACCTTGGACGGGCATCAACTGCTTTAGACCCCAATGGTACTTAAAAATGCTTTTGGTTGTACTATGAATGGAGGTGTAGACTGTAAATAACTGTAAACATGAAATTGTTCTGGTTAATACACAAATTGGATAAAATCTGTTTTTCTGTAACATTGTTTTAATTTCTCCATGTGTTTGTGGTCAGTTGTAATGCAGGGAAGAAGGCCACCTGCTCTTGGCAGCTCAGGTCCTTTCTTTCAAAATATTTATGTGCAAAAGCAAAGAGACACTTCTAAAAACACTTCGCAAGTCAGCTATAAAATCACAGCACAGCCTTATAACTGTGGCTTTGGCATCCCGCTGTTTGAAATCGGCTTTTTGCAGGTGAGTTAAAAATATTTATTCAGATTCATTAACCTGCATAAAACTAGGTTGAAACTTAATCCTATTAGATTTCATTTTGAGCTACTGAAAACTTATTTTGTTGAAGTTTTATGCATCACCCAAAACTTTGACAACCATTAGACGTGTCTTCAATTTTATAGCCGTTTCTTGAAAATATTTTCTACAGTTCAGGTTTTGCTGAGTGTTTCTGTGTCAACACTGCTACTGAAACAACCTTCCTGACAGCTAATCAAATTTTAATGTTGAGTTTAGTGCTAAAGTTAGGGTTGGAGCTTGTACATCATTGAATTTATGAGGTACCTTAAGGAGTATGTCATGATTAGAATTATAGTTAAAACTTTTACAATTAGACTTTTTTATTGCAGCCTTTTTTATTAAGAAAGCAAACAGATTAATTATGTAACACGTATTTACATAAAATTCCAATAAGAATAATAACCCCCAACTTGACAGAACTTTTGTTTCTGGAGCAACAAAATGTTGACTCAGAAACATGCCTTACTCAGCAAAATCAATGTTTGTGCTGTAGATAACTACATAACTGTCCCTATCAAATAAACATTCCAACATACATGCATTTTTAATCTTCAATTTTTGTTTCTGTCCTAAAGAAAATGTCAAACAGCACAGAGAATCTACTTATTCAAAGGCAGGAGAATGCAACAGTCAACATTACCCGCATTCACAAAGCCAGTCCCCCTCTTTCTGGAACCTTTGATGTGTCAATCTTTGGTCGACGTGTTGAGGGTAAACATGCTGACAACTGACTTTATCATCTAACACATCTCATGAAAATTCCTATAGTTGCACAACAGATTTACTGGCTTGTCCTTTTCACATTAATCACCTTCAGTGGTTTAACTGGTTTTTGATATTTTCATGTTTGTGTGGTGTGTGTACCTCAGGTCTGCCAGTAACCATCAGTGCTGTGGACCTGAAGTACGCCCTACAGGGAATTCCAGAGCTTGGCCAGTTGGAAGTGCAGAAATATGGAGATTGTACAGGCTACAGATGGGACATCCAATGGCTCACAATGCCTGGCAATCAGCCACTGTTAGAGGCAAGATACAGTTAACTAATAACAACAGAGCAAAATCAGCACCATGAGATCTTTTAGTTTCAGTTCAATGTACTTCAAAAACCAACCATTAAAAGATGTCTTTAATATCTCAATTATTTCTATTAGACAGCAGTGAGATTAGAGAATAAGAGAACAATGAGAATGTTCCACAATCATTTTATAACTTTAAATTATTACTTTATGATATGTTAACCAGATTAATTCCTCTGCTGTGGTTGGAGTGAATCCTTCAGTGACATCACAGGAGATTGTGCAAGGGGGCCTCCTTAAACAGAAAATTATGGGAGACTTTCTGCGCATCCCAGCAGATAAGCCTCAGGTGCATTTCTCAAACATCACAGATTTTAACACAATACATGTTTGGTTAACATAAACTGATTAACTTTTACACAGTGTTACACAGTGTTTCAGTTGAAGGGCCTGACAGAAACACAGTCATATGATACTGTAGCTTAGTATGAGGAAAAGACTGAAAATTATATTATTTACTGGAAGACTTGTCTGGAAAATCTTGCTTGACAGCCTTGCTTACTATTTATTTTCACTGTATGATAAAAATCTGCCTGAATATTTTACTATAAATGCCTTGTTCCTACACGGAAGAAAGATGGTCATTTAGTTTCTGATAAACATGAGGTAAGTAAATACCACAAAGTTCACAACTTTACAACAGTAGTTTTCACCTGCTGGGTCTCAGAAACAAAACCATGCTGAATGCAACCATACAAATCACACAATCAAAATTTTTAGGGAAAATTTTTGACATTTTTTGACATAGCAAAAACATATAACATCTACTTTAAAATGTCTAGTGTTGGTGGTTGAAAGCATTTACATATATGTGCATATGTATGTGCATGTTATTTGTAAGGTGGAGGTTTTCATCAATGGCATCCCATCATGGTGTTCAGGAGACTGTGGTTTCACCTGGAGTGAGTCTAAAACCCCAACAGTCAGCAGAATTTCTCCTACAGAAGGTAACTAATGAAGGTGTTTATACAGTTAAAGCCTTCATCTCCATGTGTTTTGGTTTTCAGTGGTTTATTTTACTGGCATGATTTGTATTACAGGTTCCAGTGATTTGGCGACTGTTCTTAACATAACTGGTTCTGGATTTGATGGTGGCAACGTCACTGTGAAGACTGGTGATGTGAAATGTTCTGTCCAAGAGGTCACCAGTGAGTCAAACAACAAAAATATGTTTAAAGCCGCCCTAACGTGCGCAGTTCTGCCAATTTCATATGAATCTTGAATACCTATAGAGAAGTACTGCATACTTTGTGTTTTCGAAGAGTATTTAGTTTGATCACATTTATAAAAGACAGACAGAGCGGGACGATTATTTCTGTAAAAAGACAGCACATTTAACATTGTAAATAAGTCAGAAAGTATGACATACCATTGCACCCCCCCTTCAACCAAAAAGTGTTTCAGTCCTGTGAAATCAAAATAAGTTTTGTAGAGTTTAGTCCATATCTGTTTACTCTTTTGAGAGCATGTATGTGTGTAAATGTGCAGTAGTTAATGCATGGGGACTTCAACGGAAACTAATTGTTGGTCACATTTCTTAAGTAATACTTGCTTTAATTATTTTTTGTAATACAGGTACCTATATAACCTGCAGAGTTGGCCCAACAAGTGCTGGTATGCAGCCAGTGTCTTTGAGTTTCTCTGGTCTGGGTAATGCCCAATACGTGAATGGTAGCAGTTTTAACTTTAAACACCTGTTGGGAGTGACCTCCATATTCCCCACCACAGGAAGTGAAGCAGGTACAAGACAATACTATAAAAGAACGCTCAAAAACAACTCAAACCTTTGCTAACATATAATAAAAGTGATTCATTTCAACCAGTTAAACTTTTTTCAATTACTTGCTAGAACATTAAGATACCTATGTATAATTTGTGATAGTTTAAGATTCTTTCAGATACACAGTAATTATGCTTTATCATATCTTACAACCAGACTTACAATACATTCCTGTTTGTGGTTTAACAGGAGGGACAATTCTGACTGTGTTTGGTTATGGATTCAGTATTGACACAGCAGTCACCATTGGCACTCAGCCATGTGATGTTACTGAAGCAGAATTCACCCAATTAAGATGTGTAGTTCCTGCTGTAAGTCAAGAGATTTATATATAAAATCTAAATTGTGTTTTTGTTTATCTGTTTTTGAGAAATGCTAAAATCGGATTCTCAGGTGGACAATATTGCAGTCTAGTATTGCAGAAAGTATTAACATCTTTTGTGTGACATATCAATCAGGGGTCAGCAGGTAACCGGATTGTAACACTGACCATGGGAGAGATAACAGCAACATCAAATGAATTTTTCACATACAACAACACTCTGATGGCCACCGTCACTGCTGTCAGCCCACACACCACAACTGTATTCGGTAAGATTGTTTTCTGATTGCATGAATCTCAGATAAATTGTTAGCCTTCAAATATCCACTTTTTAAAAACCTTGAGGAACCAGACTTTACAGTGATCATCTTGTAGCAAACAGCATAGTTTAAAAAAATGGTTTAGTTATTAGTTATTAAAATTATTACTATAATAAAAGTATTACTATAAATTGTATAGGCATTACAGTATTCCTACAATATTCACACAGTATCTTCACCCCACATTATCTTCACAACTAAGCAGTAATTAATTGCTCTACATTATCTTAATTCTCCATCTTTTGTGGTACAGGACCCAGAATTCTCACCGTGCTGGGCACAAATTTTGAGGAGCAGGTCAATGGCAGCTCTATTCTGATTGGTGAGACAGAGTGTGAATTGTTGCAGTGGACCAATGAAAACATTACCTGCATGTTGCCCACACTCGCTCCAGCTGTATATGACATCCGTGTGAGAGTCGGGAACCAGGGTTACGCCCTAATCAGGTCTTATATCTCTCACTATAACGCATAACAGCAGATTTCAAACTTCTACCGCAGTGCAACAGGAGCATTTATATGTGAATATACTGTACATAGTTTTGCTAGAATGTATAATATATTTGAGACTGTTTCTTTCGAAGCTTCCAGTTTAAAAGACAATCATTAAATGGTTGTGTTTTCTCTGTGTGCAGTTCTGGTGTTAGTACCACCATAGAGTATGTGCTGAGGGTCACTGGGTTCTCTCCACTGCTGGGGTCTTTGTATGGAGGAACCACCCTCACTATCACTGGTTCTGGATTCAGTTCAGCCCTAGAAAACAATAATGTGACTCTGGGTAAGAGAGCACAGGACCAAAAATGTATGGGCTGTTAGTAGCAAACATAATGCCTGTTTTGAATTTGTGCCTACCTGTGTATCTTCTGCAAATATCACTTCAAGTTTGTTGTTGTATAACGAAATGAACACACCAAATATTTACAGCACTGTAGCTGCATCTCTGAATGAGAGGAGAATACCTGCTATAAAAAACACACTTAACCTTTAAAACACACACATTTCACTTTAATACTCAAGACTAAAATGTCTCTCTTCAAAAAAAAGGTCTGTAGTTGTATTATCATAGATATCTCAGCAAAATTGTGTGTTTCTCACAGGGGACAAAAAATGCCAAATAACAGAGGCTTCAGATCATCAGCTGATATGTGTAACCCAGTCTACAGAAAAAATATACACTGTGACAAACCAAGGTTTCCACCCCGGTAATATCTTTTTATTATCTCTTTCTCTGTCACGCACATCAGTTAAATACATCTGAGCAATCATGATTTGTGTCACGTTAAGAAACAAAACAGTGAAAGACATTAAGACTTTTCTTGCCTTCCTTACAAATTGCTAGTATGAAAATTATTTTTGCACAGTTCCCATGTGTCATAAAATGTGTTTTTGTAATTATAGAACCTGTTTGCATGTGTTCACATTTGTGTGTGTTCAGCGTATGGTCAGGGTTTCTCCTGGAGTCCATCTGCACTAATAATCTCAGTTGGAGACACAGTGGTTTGGAACTGGGAAACTCCAGCTTTTGTGACTGATGTGGGCTACAGGGTGTTCAGTGTGTCCAGTCCCAGCAGCATCACTTATGATGGCATTGCGTTCAACAGTGGATACACCAAAACTGCCAA
>JAZGTK010009588.1:0-17141 GCA_036877625.1 Ambastaia sidthimunki | reverse complement strand
AAACTTATTGTTCTGTTAAACAACATGTCAAGGAGTTACTAGCGTAGGAGGCATTTGGCCTTGACCGATTCTCATAACAGACAAATTGAAAATCCACTTAAGAAATGTTATCACAATTGTAAATGCGCTTTAAAAAAATATTGATTTTTAAATAGCCCATTTAAAGTAAAAAAAAACATTAGGCAGTAACACCATTATATAAGGCTTAACCGTATTTCATTTTTGCTCACAACGCTAACACAATATCAGTGTCTGTTGGCCTTGCCTGCTAAATTAACCTATAATACTGCCACTTAGCTCATTTGAGAATGAGAACGTTAGTCTCCATAAAATAAATGTCCATTTAATTTTATCTAGAGCAAACGAAGAAGACAGCACCACCCATTCAGTAAGCTGATATCTGCTCTGAACTGTAGTGACCTGTGTGTCTAAAACTAAACAGTACATGTTCTATTGGAATATAACAGTACATAAATTCTACTCAATGCCATCATTGCTTTAATAGTATTAGCGGCTTGTACAAGACAAAGTATTAAAGCATGTACAAGTACAAACCCTGGAATCTGTGTCTAAGCCAATTAGAAGTTTCATCAGGGTTGATGGGGATGAGTCAAAATTAGAAAAACCCACAGCCTATAAATGCAATCGTCCATACAGTATAATTAGCAAATTAAACTACGAAACATGAAAATGGGCCAAGGGCGAGGGGCACAGTCATTAATCACTAACACCAACTTGGATTGGGGTGTGTAAGTTTTATCAGCCATTTTACTGATTCGTATGTCCATTACTACTGGCTATAATTGTACTTCTGGCAGGAGGCCACAGAACAACAAGCAGTTATATTAAGGTGTTGACACTGTAGTTTAATTGCCACAGCACTGAGACAGGATACTTGAATGTACTAGAGCTCAATTAGAGGAATAATGGATTAGTTCCTGGAAAACAGCCACAGGTCAGAGTTACCATTAACAAAGAAATGTTGCCATTTAAGTACCACAGCATTCAAAACAAACACTCTATTACTGTCCATATATAGAGTAATATTCTCTTGCATTAAACGTGCCATTGTGAACTATGGCAAATTGCTTGTGAGTTCCTATTATAAAGCCACTATGGATTAAAGAATCTGCTAAATGAATAAATGTATATGCAAATATAACTCTTCTATATACCGTGTAGGTAATGACTGTAATATAAACACTTACATCCCAGCATAGCCTGACAATAACTGCTATTTTTAAGTGTATAATGTAATGATGCTACAGGTGCATCAGTTGTCTTATTTGATCACTGGTTTCTAAATGTTGTCTTGCATAAAAAGGCCTGACTTCTGTTCAAGCAAGCAACAATACAAGACCATATAAAGCCCCTTATCTTCAAGCTTGCATCTTTCTGACAATATACAGACTTAGCAACTGACTGGGCACATATGGCCTTCAGTGTAGGTGTCTGGATGGTCCACTGACCATAGTTACCTTGGGGGAGGCAAATCAGGCTGTTTTGCTACTGCATATTTGCATAACTCTGCAATGAACCTCACAATTCATAAATAATTTCCATGAATAATAAAATTTGACCAGACCTTCTTATGTAGCAAATGTTCAGAGGAAGTCAAAAACACTCTATATCTGGTAATAAACTCAAGACTATTTGCCTGCATGTAAAAGATGGACTGAGAATGGCTCCCAAAATTTGACTGTTAAATCAGAATGGTTGGTACTGCCACCCTGATCTTTCAAACATGCAATGTGCAAAAACAACATGGTCTGATGTTAAACCAAAGACTTTAAATGGAGAAAGAACATCCATTATTATTTGAAATTAGCCAGTGTTCAGCATGGATCGACCCGCTTAGAAACCCATTAGAGATAATTATGAGTTGAATTGAATGCATTCTATGTACCACCTTGTACATCTAAGCCTTTCCACATAGTTGGACTCCATGAATTCCATAAACTCTCCCAAAATGGAGAGTTTAAACAAACAATCTGGAATCTATTTTACAAACCTGCTAGCAATGCAAAATTTAAGCTACATTTATGGCTAGCCAGTGACTCCTGTAATATCTGGCTATATTTAACAAGTTTGTCAAAAAATACCCCGTTTAAAGGTAATCAGAGATCAAGTTCTAGAAAAGTATCAAGAAAAGTATATTTATAACGACTGAAGGAAGAGCAAAGATGATCAATATTTTAATCATGGACACTGAAAATTTGTAAACTTGCATCTAGATAAACGTACACAATTACATCACAAATCAAATCGCTTTGCATGTACACCAGGAATTCAGGGAGTGCCGTTTTTAAAATAAAAACAGCGCCTTTTTTTAACATAGTAATTAGTTTCTTGCTTCAATAATTAAGCATGTTTTTTGTAACCCGCAGCTGGGCCCAAAACCTCAATATTTGTGTGAGAATGTAATTGTGTAGGTTTAATATGTGCCATAAAAGCCCTCTTGTGCATGTCTTAATCTCAACATCAAAAAATGTATCACACAAATCTCATTATAGACAACATCTAATTACTGCCTGGAATTCAATGCTTGGAATGAATACAAACCCTGAGCCTGACAGCTCAGCCCAAAAATACCCCAGTTTTATAAGACCACACTGTAGGCATATTAGCCTGATTGTCAATAAGACATAAAGGGTTGTCATATGACTGCGATCACAGGCCAGCAGTTTAAGAGACAAACATGCAGGAATGTGGGCTTTTCATAAGAACATCAAGGTGTCTTTGGAATGTGGCTTTTCCAGACCACAAATCTAGGTCAGTAAGCCCTTGTTTATACCTGGTATTAAGAGCCATCTTAGGAGATCCAATCACCAAAGGGACAACGCTAAATAAGGTGTCAAACATTTTGTGATTGGATAACTCAATATTTAGAGGTAGTCAAAAGTATGTAACTATATTACAAAACAGAGACGTTTTAAACGAAATGATCATGTTTTTGCTTATACTGAAATTCAGGGTTAGATCTGAGAAATTATATCTGAGGGTGGTATCAGAGAAAACTGATCAACAGATTAATGTAGTTAGTGAGACTAGTCAAAAAAATCCACCTTTGAAATTTGATCACAGGTGGTCACAGGAGACTCATTACAGTCAGATCTTTATCTTTAAGTGTAAACAGGGTCTAGAGGTCTTTAGATGTTGCTAGAACCAGGTCAGTAAAAGTTGATTTTACATCAGAAGCACCTGATCACTTTGTTGTAGATTACTTGACTTTGACATTTAGTTCATCCTTGCCATTCAAATAGGGAACAGCACCTACACCAAAAGTGCCACATATTTGGACATCAATATTCTAAACACAGAAGGAATAATCCAATTGAATCCACGCTAATCCAAATGAACACAGCGTGTGTAGCTGTGGTTATCCTGGGCAAAGAGAGAATAAGGTGGAGGGGAGATGACTGCACCACAGCTTATCAGCTGTCAGTGGTTGCTGCTGTAACAGGCAGTGTTATCAGGGTCAGCTCTGCTCGGGGATTGGAGGGCCCTACTGTGTCAAGTAAACACAGAAACCTGTGCTCATGCTTATCTGTCCCAGGAGAGAGAGACAGGCAGAGAGAAGGGGAGAGAGGAGGTGCTGCAGGGGGTACAAAGGAGAAGGGAGATTAAAAACAGAAAAGGGATCTGTTGCCATGACAACCACAGTCAAAAGCCCCCCACCCCTTTCCCACTCCTCTGCAGAGAACTCTGGTGGTCTTTGTGTAACGTGATTCCACTACAGTGTACCGTGTGGATTAGTGCAGAGCAGTGGCTGCAGGGCTCAGGCAAGGCCACAGTAAAGACATTATTACACAGATCAAATACCGTAATCACACAGAACCAAAGGGGCTTTCGCATCCATGCCAGATATAAAGCCAAAGCTTGGCAATGCTCAGGTGATTAGACCATTATTACTGCTTTTCAGACTCATGCCAGGACATGAAAAAACGGTCCATCACCACTGGCTTACACTGAAGGTAACTACATACCAGGAGAAACACATTGTCACTGATCTATATCCATAAAGGCCAAAATTGTAAGCTCTGAAACACTGCGTGAGTATCAAAGACTACAAAACCACAAAATGTACAGGAAAATCCTGCTTGATCCCAAATGTGTGTGGCATTGGAAGTATTGTGTCCGCATTAATGTCATCACTAAAGCTAAATCCAAAGAAAGAGCCTCCTTCCTTGAATGATGGAGATATGAGTAATTCTGTACCACTGTGCAGGGCTAATCATAAGGCAAAGTATCGCAAATGGATTTTCCGCCCTACACCAATCAGACAAAAGTCAGCTGCTTTAATAAACGCCGTTTCTACAAAGATCAAGCGTCTTTTGAAACCAAGACTCGAGTCTCTCCCGAATCTCCTGATTTTATTGCCAATAACAAATAGAAGATGCAAATTAAAAGGAGTCTCGATTTCGACCAGAACCGGTGAAAACATGAAAAGAGAGCGAAAAGATTGACAGCCCATCCACTTATCCGATGTCATGCACTCAGAGGAAGCAAAAGCTTTCATCCCTGTATGGCCCCCCTCAACCTCTTGATTGAGAGCAAGAAAGTTCCAGAAGTACGAAGGGGGCAGCTATACAGATGCACTCAGGAAATACACACTTGTGTCTATGTGTAGAGGGGGGAGACTGTTTCATAGCCGAAACCATCCGACTCTGCTTTTATAATCTTACAAAAACATCACTAAAAGGGAAGAGAATAGAGTTCTCAAAGAAAGCCCCTCACGACACAGAGGAACAAGCTGAATAAGAGGGCGTGGAGAGGGCATTCATCTCAGCTCCACAACCAACAAAACATTCACAGAGGCCAAACAGCAGGGTGTGTGTCATACTTTGCCTTCAGTACCTCGAGTTCAGTTCTGGAGTTCTGCTATTGAAGGGGCCAATGTGACAGACTATGAAACTAGTTACAGACAGAAAGAGATAGAAAGCATGTGTTATTTTTTTACAAAAACAGTTTATTGAATTATCAACAACTGTACATCTCTTCAGTGACAACACAGTTTGCTACATACTTTGGTGTGGTGATGTGTCCGTATCTTTTTGCTGTTTGCTCTTTTTATGTAGAGGGGGGCACTAACAGTGGGATGCTATATATGACAATAAGTCAATAGACCATAAAAGTCTGTCTTAACACACAGCCTGTTTGGTGTTTCTGCAAACACGTTTTCTTTACTGTGTTTTCTGTATATCCTGTTTCCAAACTGCATGTCATTAAAATTGGGGGGGAGGGTTTGGGGTCTGGGGGGAACTAATTTATACAAATTTATCCAAATTCTTAGTCTTCAACTAGGAGACACAATGTTATGTCCTGATCATAACAACAGCACAATGAAGTCACAGGTTTAAGTAGTCCACTGCTAATTGGTAAATACAATCTTAATTAAAAATCCAGAGTGAGAACAATTTGCAGTGTCTCACGATAAGGGTCTCTTCTTTGCTTAAAGGAGGCAGGATCTCTTCCTCTGAGGCTCAGAGCAGGAAGGCTGAGTGGACAAGCCAGTTAATGGTGCTTAAGTTTGTTCGAGAACTGAACTGCTCTCCTGCTAAGCCTCAGTTGAAGTCTCAGGTGCCTCCAATGGGGTTTAAGCCACTCAAACAAAAGAAATTCACAGGACATTTTACAAAAACGTCTCTGTAATGTGAGTCAGCTGGAAATTGTTTTTTCAGGAGGGAGGGGAAAAAAGTAAATTAGATTTCCATAAAAGGTCAGCCTGGAAAATGAACTTCTCAAAAGAGGGAAAAAAACGGAATAGAATATCCTTACAAAAAACGTTTAATCTAATTTCCAAACCTCAAAGGGGAAACAAAGCATCAAGGAGAGAATGAGAGAGAAAACGATCAGCATCACAAGTGTAACTGGACACCAAAATATAAATCTATAAAAGGCATTTTAATACTCCATTATGTACACTTTTCACATAGCCTCCACACAGATGAAGTTTCAGAACGAAGCACTGCTTCACGATGCATTATGGAACATCCTCATTGCGTAGCGAGGAAAAAATAGAAACGAAATCCAACAAATAAAGACCAGAAAAACAGCAAAGGAGGAAACATCCAGACAGCATTCTCTAGTGCCATATGAACTGGGCTGAGCGTGTTGATCTTGTAGGGGTCTTGTAGGGCTGCACGTTTGGGTCCAAGTCCAGGTATCACAGCCCAGATTACCCCAACACTCACTTGTCTAGGGCTGCAGTGAGTCATTAATATAGTCAGTGAGTGTGAGAGTAAGACAGGCAGTCAGACAGACAGACGGGGGCCGTTCCTGTCTGTTTGACTAGGAGAGTCACTGAAGTGAGAAGGTGTCTGTCGCTCTTCTCCTCCAGAGGTCTGAGCTGCTCCAGCCTGTTATATCAGTCTAGTAGATCACTTCATACACCGTGGCCTTCTTGTCCCCAGAGCCTGTTACAATGTACTTGTCATCAGCCGAGATGTCACAGCTGAGAACCGAGGATGATTCTTTTGACTGCGAAAAGACAAGCAAAAGCCACAATAAATCCAGCGAAATCAACCAGGCTGAATTTTAACTGCATAAAAGTCTTCAGACATCCTCAATTACTCAACAAAAAAAATGCTGACAGCTGCATATACAAGCCCTTCTTCCCCCCCTCTGAACGATGCATTAGCTTCCGAGCCCCTTCAGTCATAAACACTTGAAGGGTTATCATTATTTACTCTTAAGCTGGTAGACATGAGCTACCCGAGCAGGCCCACATCCGCACTAAGTGGTCAGGGCCCAGTGTTAATGACATACTCTTGCCCATTTCCGCGGATCAAAGCCTGGCCTGTCAGCCAGCGGTCACTGTGCCCTTTCTACTGACTCAGGCAGCCCACATATTTCCTGTAGACAGACTGTATTGATTGCTGTACCTGGAATATGCTGGCGCCGTAGGGAGTCCTCCATGCATTCAACAGATTGTCCTTCCCAGTGCTCACGAACCATTTACCTTGTCAAGGAAATCAAACGTAATTAGAGCTCTGAACAAAGTACAGGCCAAATGGAGATATGTGCAGAAAGCCAAGTAAACAGCCTGGTTGGAAAGGACAGTCAAGGTTCTATTCAACTGAGAAGCAGCGAGTAGATGTTGCGCTATAGAGAAGTGCTTATTACAAAGTTAATGTAATGCAAAGATCTCAGTTTAAGCCACTGCTAGCAAATGCAAAATCTCTACTGTATGCCGACTTTGAAATCACCCCCTATACACATATGAAATAAATATTTGAAACTTAAATCACAATACACATAATTTTCTTACCACAATAGGCAAACTTGAGAGACAAAACACAGCTTTCGTGAAGGTGCAACTGGTACTTGTCCGGCTTTGTGTGGTGGAGCACCTCCACATTGCTGCTCTCCATGCCAACAGCCAGCCACTCGCCCGTAGGACAATAGCCCAGGGAGAAGATCTACATTTGGGGAAAAAGACACAGTCTGAGCATCGCTGGTTTTTATGGTTTTACTCAACATAAGTTAGTATATGACTGCCTAACCTGAGATGTGAAGTCGTGCTGTTGGAGTTGCCGTCCCTCTCGTAGGTCCCAGGAACGAACTGTGTTGTCAAGACCACCGGTCCACAGCTTGGTGCCGTCATGAGAGATGTCAATGCAGCTGGCACCATCGGTGTGGCCCTGGAACTGCCTGCAAGTGATGCAAAGTTCGGTTAAAAAAACTTGAAACTATTCAAAATTGGATAAACATAAACAGAAAACATCCCAACAGAAACATCCCAAAACAGTTTTCTTGCCCACCTGACGAGGGTCTGGTTGTGGAGGTCCCAAACGGCAATGTTCCCGTCACTGCAGCAGGAGAAACACACCTTGGCGTCAGGGCTGATGGCGAGCGCATAGCAGGCCGGTGCAGAGGATGTCAGTTCAGCTTTGATTCGGGGTGTCTGGGAGGCAAGATCCCAGATGGTCAGAGTGCTGGCCTCCCCTCCAACGATAAGAGTGCGGCCATCAGGCAACAGCTTACAGGAGCGGATGTAGTTATCTCTGTTCTGTGAAACAAATAAACAATGTGAGGCAACACAGAAGCCACCAAGCAATTACCATGGCATGTCTTTTAATGTTAAGAGATAATGAACAAATGGAGTGGACCAATATATTAAACTGCTTGACACTCAATACCTGTGTCTGACTGAGTTACAAAAATCAAATATACTGTATTAACCAGTACAAATCATTGCTTGTTTTAAAGGGACAGCTCATCCAAAAATGAAAAGTTTCTTCCATACAATGATATTGAGTAGTGGTCAGAAGTTTTAAAGAACATGCTTTTTTTCATTTTTGGGTGTACTATCTTTAAAGTACAATTATTAGCAACAAAATAATTATTAGCAACTTTAATGGCATTAGTAGTAGCTAGAGTATTACCAGAAGCAACATAATTGTGAGCAATATTTGTTATAAGTATGGTTTTGGCCCTTACCAGGCAGTCTAGTTGAGACACTGGACTCTTACTTCCAGGCTGACTGATGTCCCAGATCTTAACGCAGCCTTTTCCGCCGGTGTAGACATGGCGAGTGGGGTTACTGATAGTAACGGCACACACAACCTCACCGTGGCTGAGGGTGTTAATCTGACGGGCGTGGCGGGGAATCCCTGGGCCAATCAGAGCATCCGGAGGGAAGGGCACGGGCTGCATCTGTCCATCGGCGCTGACGTGAAAAGAGTAAGCTCTGAGACAGATGGGGAGAGAGAGACCTCTTTAGTAATCTAAGAGTCAACGACACACTGATTGAAGTGGGTTAATTAAATCAATTACAGCAATATGAACAAGTAGTCTGAAATGAGTTATTAGGAGGGAAAAGGTTGTGCACTTAAACACTCCAGTGGAACCGTTACATAAATAGTGTGAGACAGTAGTCTAGTACTTTGAACACTTACGGTTTTCCTCCAGAGATTGAGGTGAGGCTGGGAGGGAGGCTCGGAGCTCTCATATGAGGATGCTCAAAACCCGCCTACACGACAATACAAAACAGACACTGTGTTACAATGGCAATCCCCATTAAAACACATTAAATCATAAGCCAAGCACAACCCGTACATTATGCACCCGTGCAAACTGTCACTGCATGTAACAGCCATTGAATTTAACTTGACTAGATCGATGCATGCTGCATGCAACCACAGAGAAATGATTCTTGACCTGCTCCTTCATTTACCCAAAAGGATGAAGCAATCAGACGGTAGGCAGTGAGGTTGCCTGAGAGCCCAGTCAATGTAACACTTATTTCACACCCAGTCACACACACTACATCACCCCGCGCTCTTCCTCCACTCTAAGGGCGGGGGGCTTTGGGGGAGGAAAGAGATGGAAAGCAAGCAAGAAAATGAAAAGAAATGGGGAAGAGAAAGGTAGGGTATGGAACAGACTAACTAAAATACAGAGCTGGAAACCATTGGGCACCTCATGATGCAATGTAATTTTAATTTCAAAAGGACTGAATTCAATACGATCAGATTTTAAAATGTTCTCAATGTTTCACAAATTTTTGTGTAACATCATTAAGGTGGGTCTTTCCCAGATTCCAGCATGCACTGTTTTCCCCAGCCCTACTATTGAGGTGCATGCTCACATTCACACCATGCACACAAACACACACCTTGTTCGTTTACACACTTACTAAGGGCGAGCGTCCGTAGGCAGCGGCAGCCGCCGCGCTCATCTGAGGGGAGATGTGAAGGCCAGCATAGACTCCAGGGCTGGTTAGAGAGCCATTCATCTCGTGGTGGCTCATCATGGCAAAGGGAGTGGGGTAGGAGAGGGGGGTGCGCAGAGCAGGGGCGGCTGAAGACACAGAGACACACAGCAAATCATAAATCAGCATCAGTCAACCGCAGAGAAAAGAGCTGAACTCGGGTGCAGGGAGATAAATCTCAATCAAAGACCTCCCTATACTGAGCTGCTTCCAAGATGTGTCTTATGAAAGCTGCTTTAAGCTCTGTTAAAAAGGCAAGCCTAGAAATCATATTTCCATATGCAAAGAAATCTTTTCTGGTTACAGTACTGACTGTGTTCACATGACACGCTGCGGGAGGTGACGTTACAGATTGAAATGGCATTTTTTAGACTGCGATTATGAACTCACCCAGAGCTTCCATTGGGGGCTTTCCCAGGATGGGCCGCAGCCCAGGGGTGGTGCTGGTACCCGGGGTTGGGGCATCGTTACGAGGTGTGGGAGTGTTGGACTTGAGTCCAGGCGTGGATGATTTGTCATTCTGCAGATGTGCAAGTAGAAAGAGAGCGAGAGAGAGAAAGAGAGAGAGAGAGAGAGAGAGAGAAACGCAGTTAAAATCCCCCCAAACGATGCAGCATCCAGGCAGAAGATTTAAGTGCCGGGTGAACCTAATCCAATCCAATTCTGACAAACTCACTACTCCTATGAAACTATAAACTCTGCTATTTATCCCCAAACCCATTACTGCTACAATGGAGATGCAGCTCGCTTTATCCTTCCCTGGCTTCTCTCTCTCTAATCTTTTTTTTGATGCGGAGGCCCAGAATGGTAAAACGCATTGAGTTATTAGCAGGGAAGACATGACTGATCCAGCAATGGGAATGCATTATCCCTGACATTTACAGATGTATTTAAAGCTGAGGCTGGAAAACAGACATTCACTTCTGAGCCATTATAGAAGAAAAAGAGAGAGAGACAGATTGGAAGATCAGAGGGCGATCAAGACTTTCTATTGCTGAGCCCCCCCACTCATCAAAACCCTTTCTGAAACATCCCCTACAAGTCCACATCAGAGGCACAGAATCATCCAATCTCATATTGTGCAATTCCATTTATTACACTTTAAAATCCAGATAAGGCTGAAAACACGTAGATGCAGTGTCTGGTATTAGATTTGTATTAGTGAGAAAAACATACATGGCCGTGCTCCTTGTTTTTAGAGGAGGGGGTGCTGCCAGAGGAGGCCACAGAGGCGGGGCTGTTGGGTGTGTCCTTCTTTGCAGGGCGGGGCTTATCTATGCCGTTCTCAGGAGGGGAGTGAGCGGGACTACCTCTGGGGGTGGCAGGGTCCTAGTACATAAAAATGTAACAAGGAGGATTTAAGTTAAAACTTAGACCACATATTTAAGAAATAGACATGAAAGATGGACTGTTAAATTATTTAAAAATATTTGCACACTGCATTACTGTGCAGTAGCCTGGGGTCAATTATTCTAACTTCCTTAGACCTTAGACATTTTAAAAACAGCACCCAACCCTTTTAATAGTTCAATCACTGAAACCAATTACAACCCATCAACCAATCATAATCAAGAAATCAACAGTGCAGTAGCATAAATATTTATCCTTCCTTAATAAGATTTTACACACACACACAAACACACCTCACCTCATTGGAAACATCAACCACAAGGTCATCACTTTTGTCTCCATCACTGTCCTGAAAACACAATAATGATGCACTAGTTGAGCTATCAACATTCATTGTAAAAGACTCTTATAGTACAAGACAACATCACAGAACTCACGTATCGGCTCATGCTGTCCTTGTCCTCGACTTTGCGTTTCTTGGAGTCCAGGCTGTAATCAGAGGAGCCACGGTGCTTCTCACTGGTTGTGCGCAGGCTGTCTGATGGAGAGATGGAGTTGTTCTGAGGAAAAGACAGAGCAAAAACATCCTAATTTAATCATTTGTACACTGTGTTAAACCTTTTTAACTTTCAAAGCATGAAAAAAAACTGATTTCAAAAATCAGTTTAAAAGAATGCTAAAAACTCTTTTCAGCTCAAGATATTTTTTATCCAAATCTGGTTTCACTTTGTTTTATTGTAATGGCACAAAAGAATTACTTTTTTTTTCAGATTTCAAAACAATTGCCGTAAGAATAACAGGTACTTTACAGCTGTTGGATTTGACAAGGATCCAAGCTTGGAAAACTACAGCAAGGGGAAAAAAGACAAAAGAGAGTAGCTCTTATCATTCCAAAACCGCACACTTAAAAAGCCAAAAGCGTCCAATCCATTCCAACCAGCCGAGTCAAAAACCCAAAACAGATCTAACATATTACAGCAGGACTTGCCAAGCCGTCTATCTAACATCCCACAGTAGACTAAACACAGAAAAATGTGCTGGCTACACTACACAGTTGACAGTTAACCAGACCAAAAAGGGGCTTGTTTTCACTACCACCCTCCCTTCCTTTCTACTCTCATTCCCTCCATCTTCTAAAAGAGGCAACTAACACCTCCAGGAAGACATGAACAGAACGTCAGTGCAGAACATCGACCCTTTATCTGTAGGAACTCGACTCTGGCTGTATGTCCAGGAGCATGTAATAGCCACTGATCTCTGTAGAATGTCTGGGCATCTCCCAGCACCCTTCCCTCAGCAGACTGTGGCCCTGTGGTTTTAACAACGATTACAGGGTGGACAAATGCAAATAAAATCCACATCCTTGTGGCAGCAAGTGTGCCTTCGGCTAGTGTCCAGTGTACTTCCATGCTCACTCAAAAACACAAAAACTAACTGCTAAAACACTTTACCCATTCATCCAGTGAATCCTCAGAATTATTTAGCATGCATGCTTCAGATGCATAAGGGGAGTTTCCGGTAAGCTAGACAGACCTTTTTGAGTGCTTTCAGGGCACTCTCAACACAATTCGGCTCCTAAATCTTAACTCACTCCTCACAAGCCCTCACTCAGTTTGACGCAACAAAATTAATGGGGAATAGGCCTCTAGATCACTGGAAGTGTAAATGGAAACAAAGCAGAGACGATGAAGTAGCAGACTGGGATGAGAGCCCAAAAGCGTCTCTTCCTCTTATTCTCTTTGCATGATGTCTGACCTTTAAAAAGATGCTTAGCGTGACTCATTAAGCAGATTCACTAGCGTGCTATCAGATGACCTTAGACAACAGCAGTAGCAAACACATAACTGTGCCTAGACTGCTAACCGCCGGAGGAGCTCCCCATGCCTCTGACATGACTGCACCCATTCAGCCGGGCGAGCAGAAGCCCAATCTCACGGCCACAATCAGCCATCAGAGAGATTTAAGCCCCATTGAATAAACGCCTTTTACAAGGGCATGAAGATGAGCGGGAGGAAAACAATTCCAGCTCCTGTACTCATACATATTTATCGCTCTAGCAAAAGAGAGCAAAGAAGGGGCGGTAAACAAGCTCAGATAGCGAGCAGAGGGGTGGGAAGGAAAAGAAAGAGGGTTAAAATAAATCCCACAAAGGAGGGAGGGAGTCAACGTCGTCTTTAATTGTGATAAAATTATACAGCTGAGCTCATCTGCGCACTGTAATACGAGTCATTTCCCATCTACAGAGAGATGCGAGTGCGTATTTCATAAAAGGCTTGTTTCTCTATTAGTCATTTTAATGAGCGCAGATTTCCCTTTCGTGCACGAGCTGCGTGTGCTTCAGGGTGAAGGATCTTACTTGACATTTACATTAATGGAAATTTTCTTAGGCATGAAATGGGCCAAGAGGTGCTTTTCACCCAGTAAGACTGTGACACATTTACTCTGTACCAAAACCTAGTGAATGCCCTACACAGGCAGCGTCTGAGGGCATCATAAAAACTTCACAGAAGATAATCCCAGAATGCAACATGCTTAGTGCAAATCAGATGAGGAAATTTTGATTATACAACACTGCACTGAATACCAAAGTATTTCTAAATAAAGTGTACATTTTTTACCCAAGATTGGGGGTTCAGAGGAAACAGGTAACTCAGTACTCACCGTGCTCTCTGTAGTCAGCAGCCCCCAGTAGATGTTGAAACACATGCAGAACGGCAAGACAAAACAGAGATAAACAAAAGTCAGTTACTCTAAATGACTGACAATTAGAGTTTCACCAGCAGGTAAAATATGTATGTTATGTACACAACATAACCAAAACAACATTAACATGTGTCCTTTCCTAACCTTGCCATACAGAGTGACAGGATGCTGTATGTTAGGAACAGTTAGGGGACATTTCATCAAAAAAAGTAAAAAATAGAACTTTTTATTCACAAAAGAAAAAAAACGTATGTAATACTAAATTAATTTACTTTTCCTCAGCCATCATTCCAAACCTTCGGACTGAACTTGGACCGAATGCAATGATTAGACAAACTTTTTATGGTCCTGTGGCTTAAAAGATATATAAATATATTTATACCACTTAGTGATTGCTGTCAGGATGTGAAGAGACATTCAACCGGCATAAAGTGTTTCTGTAAAAGAATGTCTACCCTGCTTTTAAATGGAAAGCCGTAAGGGATACATACTTTTACAAAGCCAGTCTAAGAAGGTCAATAATGTCAGCAGCCTATAAGAGCTGCAGTAATAATTACAGAGAGGGGGGTGTTACGAGACAAGACTTTTATTCACAGAAGAGCTCTGTTATACTGAGCAACTAATGTTCCACTTTCCTGGCTTTAAAAGAGAGCAGTGTGTGGATGTGCATCTGTTTACCTCGGTGCTCCAGGTCGTGGTGGTTTTTTTCATCTTTCACAGGCAGGTGTGGCTGGCTTCCCAGAGCTCCCAGAGCCAGCAGGCCCGCGCCAGAGCTGGTGACCGGGGGGATGCCTGGTGGCTGTAGGCCAGAAGGGTGTGGGGGTAAAGCCACAGGGCCGTGGGCAGCGTGAGAGAGATGCTGGGCCTGGAGTTGCTGCTGCTGCGGACAGAAGGACAACAAGTGGGTCGGAGGAAAACAAACAACATTGCGTGTCACAAAACCACACATACACACACACAAACAGCTTCTGAGCGCTTCATTCAGGAGCATAGGTGGGGGTCTGGGAGATATTTATGTCCTCCACACTTGCGAGTCTTATTTGAGGAACCTGCAAACAGTTCCGTCTTTACGTTGCCAGAAGCTTTGAGAAGTTGTAACTTTTGTAACGTACAAATTTCCAAAGCTTACATTTGCAAACCTGAAACATAAACTCTGGTGAATATCATACAAAATAGCATCCAATTCAGTAAATTCGCCAAAGTAATGAAAAAATAAAGTAAAAAAATTCTTCTGCTCTCACATTCACACTGACACACTCTCCAAAAGAGAGTTGTCAAGCCCTATTTAAGATACAGTTTAAAGACAGCAGGAGTTGGAATGCTGTCAGCTCATTGGCTTAACACCACCTGCTCCTTAGCCCCATCAAAACGTTGGACGGCTATATTTACTTGCCTTACATTTGGGTCTGGTTATTACACCAAGTATGAGTCACTCGAGAAAACCAAATTTTAAACAGCACTTCAACAGCAGCTGGACTGAGCCTTTGTGTGTGTGCGTGTGTCGAGCGGCAGCCAAGAGCGAGGGGTCCTGCGCTGGCAGGCGTTCAAGCCTCCAATACCTCCATCAATATTTGAAAAGCTTGGAGGAAACTGATGCGAATTAAAAACCACTCAGCATGGGAAGCGAGCGGTTTAAAGCAAGGTTAAATAATACTTAGCAGAGCCACCAGTTAGAAAAAAACAACAACCCATCCTGCACAATTTATTAGCATCCTCAGGAAAAATAAATTATTCAAGTGGCTGCTATAACATGTTTCTCCCAACTTTTAACAGATCTGAAGTCAATCAGTGGCCGAGAATTCTGACACGTTTTTTCCTCTCAACACGGAAAGGGTAGATGTTATTGGCTACGTACGGCAAGCATGGTGGTACAACCTTTCAGAATTACCAGCAGGTCATTAATGCCATGCCGTAAGTAAATATCAATACTAAAGGCTTATTTATAAGTCTGCAATGCTCCGAAAGCTTGCCCTTTCCAGTGGGTAAATCATTATTAAGACATCCATCACAAGCCCTTATTCGGGTTGAGTGTAATTGCTAACAGCTTTGTGGATTATTTGCACAGCTGGCTGTATATTGAGGCTCGGGGCCTCAGAGATTGGCAGAGAGCGAATGGTATATAGAAGAGCTCCACTTGGGATTTGAACCTGCAACCTTACCCTCCCCAACACAACAGAGCTGCCAAGCCAATTATGAGCTGTGCTTCAGAGTGTGGATCTGTGAGGAGATGTGAGATAAGGGAGCGTGCGAAGTGTGAGGTGTGTGTGTCAGAGAGATACACAGAGCGTGGGTGGGTGGGTGGGTATGTGCTTGAAAAGCAATTGAAAGGGCAGGAGAGAACGAGGCAGATAGTGAGACAACAGTGGAAATGTGCGATTGTGAGAGAGACACGATGTTGGCGGCCGGATGTCAGGATGTGAAGAGTAGAAAAAAAGCGATTGTGTGTGGCTACCGAGATGACTGACCACATGGGAAATTAAAGAAGCAGTTGATTCATGAGGGAAAGCCTCTCTGCTCATTCCAGCTAATGAGCCACTGATGGGTAATATGCATGGACAATAAGTGAGCCCTCATTAGAGCCCTGGCCATGAAGACGAGAAATAAAGAAATAAAATGCTTCAAGTAATTTAATATTCATGTAAAAGAGCTTCTCAACTGCTGATAATCTTTGTCGTGCACAGTGTAAAAAATTAACAACCAACATAAACATAAATCAGACAAACACTTCTATTCCCAGGTGTGTAAGCTAAACAACCTCCTCTTGAGTTTAATGCTGTAACCATGCAACATGCAGACCTGAGAGGATTCAAAACATAAAGCCCTATGATTCGCCCTCTTGGCTACAAACACACTTAATTGGGCCCGCAGCACAAGTGGGAGCTGTCTTAATAGTACATGCATATACATGGGAGACACAATTCATAGTGCAAGCTACAAGACATTTGCACAGTTATAACAATATATCCAGATTTTATTTGCCTGCTGATATTCAATATATATATATATCTTTATGTATTTGTTGTGAAATGATTAAAATACATTTACAGTTAATTTTAATCTCTTACAAAAGGATGGAAAGCCTCCCCAGGAGACTTAAAAAAATATTAAAATCATTGTAATATTCACAAGATTGCTTAATTTTATATACCTAGAAAAAACATTGTGAATGTTCAGTATATTGCCCAGCCATAAACTCAGTCACAACCTACAGAACACAGACATCCAGACCTGACTGAACAGAACAGAACAGAGAGGAAGGAACATGGGGTGAAACCTAAGGACAAAATAAAATGTGGATCAGAATGCTCATGCGCTCCTAAAATAAATAGGGCTAGTGTAGATACACACATTCTGGTTGGTGGGGGCAGAAATG
>JAZGTK010009587.1:0-17141 GCA_036877625.1 Ambastaia sidthimunki | reverse complement strand
AATTAACCGGTTATTTAAGATGTTATCACAGAAAGCACATTTCACCAGACAAAAGACTTCCACAGCGTAGACGACAACAGCAGAAGACACCTAAACAGAAACAAAACTCTGAACCCTAAAGCCAAATGGGACATTAGCATTTTAACAGGCGGACTGGTGGCTTGTCTAAGCCTGTCTTAGCGCGCACACACACACAGATCTCTGGATGGCTGGTTGCTAGACAATGCGGTTGGTTATGTGGGTTGTGTAAAGACTCTTGTTCATATAAAGCTGAAGAGCTCTGAGCTGGATGGTCGATTCTCTCCAGACTCTTCAACTCTTACTCACACTTCACACTGTTAAATACGTCTCACTGTTTACAGAGAGACGAGATCGTGAATTATACATCCATCAGAGACAGAGAGAAGTCTTTCTCCAAACCCTCTTCAAACTACTTAAACTGAAGAGTTAAGACAACTATGTAACTGACTAGTGTTTATCTAGTCTTTGGGACTATAGGGATGTATACTTTGGGTCCAGAAGTCTGACAACATTGGTGAAAATGCTTTACTTTTGTTTTCTTTTCTAATTTCATTTAAAATGCATCATTACAAACCATACTATGTCCTCAACAGAACAATGCAAGTTTTAAGTAAGTTTACAATGGTTTAATTTTGCTTTCTTTTCTAATTTCATACATTAATTATCATTACATACTACATTAACAAAATTACACTTTTAGACATTATCTAAAAGTGGTCTCCTCACCAGAACAATGCAACAAGTTTTTAGCGAGTTTCCACACTGATGGCAAAACTATGAGATAACATGAGATGAGAAAGTGCACAAATCTGAAATAGTTCTTCATATTACATCAAAACCTGTTTCAAAATCCTAAAACTGTATTTCCAGGTGTAACTGAAAGAAAACCCCCAACATTTTCAGTCTGGTCTTAGACCTCTGATCTCCACTGTATGTGGACTGGATCTGAGCCAGAAGCATCTTGTGTTTGTGTGTGTTTGTGTGTGTCACACGCCGCGGTAAACCACACAGCCCAGAGGTTTAACAAACACTCCCTCACTAGCTTCAGGGATTCCCAACCAAAGATGGACAAACAACAAGTAACCGGTAACCTTAAACTTAATTCAAACACTGCAATAATGTATAAATGATGTATCATTTCAAACTTCATGAAGAGCAAACAGATACTTCTGCTGAATCCTGCTACTTCTGAAGTCTTTTACCCAAATGCTTCTTCTGAGAAATCCTATAGAGTTACAAAAGAGATCTCAACAATGTCTCAAACTGTGAGACTAAGAAGACTTCAAAGATTTCCTAATTTCATAATGAACTTAAACATTGTTCCTAACAGAGAATGTTCTCAGAACACTGGCTCAGAACGTTCTGTAAAAGCTCTCTCAAAGTTATCACAAACATTTTTGCAGTAACGTTAGTAAAACATTTGAAAAGATTCGTTTTAAGTTGTTGGAATGTTTTAAACATTTTTGTACCTTAATGAAAATGTTAGGAAACCGTAACCAAAAACTGTTAGCTGGGTCATCAAATTCTTCCAAGACCAATAATCTATGTTTTATTGCTCAATACTTCATAACTACATTTATCAACAAACATCTCGTTTGTGTCTATTTTTATTTCTCCTTAGGAATTTTAGGAGGAACATCTGAGACAAAACCAACCCTTGAAATCTCCATTAAATTCCCTGAGCTATAAAAAAAAAATCTTTGAGAAAACTATTTTCCTCTGGGAAACATCATCAGACATTGTTGGTAAGGGCTGTATTATATGAAAAAGATCATCTGCCTGTAACAGGAAACAAACATACGTGATGGAGCAGTTTTTAATATCACTGTATTTGTTAAAAAAGATGCTGCTGGTTTTTATTACTGTTTGACTCACTAACAACTTGGTTGTTCATGAAATTCATGTAATGCTACCAAAGAAACTTCTTCACTGTTGACAGAGAGGAGAAAGACATTCAGTATCAACAAACACAGGGAAGCAGGCCCAGCTAACAATTTTAGGTTGTAAGAACATTTCCCTAACGTTTCCATTAAGTAACAAAAACACACTTTGGCTAGAATGTTTTAGGAACGTTCTAGCCAAAGTCCATTTCTTAGACATTGTATTACTGTTATTGCTTGGTTTAACGAATGTTATTCAAACGTTGTTAATTCTGTAACTTTTTAAAACTATTTTTAAAACAACAGTATAATGTTTATGATATGATACGTTAAAAAATATTCTACTAACATTGCTGCAAGAACATTTTTGATAACTTGGATAACTTTTAGAGAACGTTAGCCAATGTTCTGAGAATGTTCCCTGTTAGCTGTGGGTGTTGTGCATGTGAGTTTTGTGGGTTGTTTCCTGTAACAGGGCTGCTGTACAGACATCATAAGAGAGAGATTTCCTCAATGTAACTGCCAGGCACATTCTCAAATACTCACTGCTTTTCGCTACATTAAATTACAGAAAAACACTTGTGTGTGATTCATAAAATACAAACAAACATCAATGAAGTTAGCAAACGTTTGGTAACATAGTTACATTCGGATGTTGCCAAGTCAAAAATCTGGTTCACATAGTCAAGAAATGCAGTTTTAAGAGCCAAAGAAAAGCCAGTATTTAAACCCTGCCACCATATTAAAGCAATGAACCACCCAAAGTCGTGCATTACAATGATTTTACTACAGTCACAGTGGCATTTTAGACACAACACAGGACAGAATGTTACTGCTTTAATTAGAACACACCCTAACAGCAACATGACAAATGTTAAGTTAATGATTATATTCATTATTAAAAGCATAGTTCACCAAAAATAAAAATTAGGCTATAAATTACCCTATGTGTTAAGTTATCCTATGTGTATATGACTTTCTTTTTCAGCCAAATAGAATCACAGTTCACACTCTACTCTCCTTTATAATGGCAGTGAACTGTGCCCGGGATTTTGAAGCTCTGAAAAGTGCATCCATCTATTTTAAAAGTAACTCATACAACCCGAGTGGGTTAACTTGTTATTGGGTTGTCTTCTGAAGTGAGATAATATGTTTTTAAAGAGGGTTAGTAAATTATAGGTTAATTTTCATTTCTGGATAAGCTCTTCCTTTAACAATAATCACAATTAGATCGTTTATGATTAGGAATCCTTTAGGTATACGATGACAGTCAAACACACACAAGCACTTTCTTACAGTGTCTCTAAACCACAGGTGTGAATCTGTGTCAATCACTCAGTCGTCCTGCTGACGGGGCAGAACATGTTAAATACTGCAGGTGTCTCAACAGGGAGCCCAAGTACAAACACACACAGCTGCTTATCTTAGAAGTGAACAATAGGTGAGCAGGGATGCCAGCATCATCTGAGAAAAAGCTTTTGTCAGGAACCTACAGGTGTCAGAGAAGATCTCTAATCAAAATCTCTCTACAAGAAAAAAAATAATTATATGAATCAGTTTATGCCAAATCCTTCCAATTAGAGCAGTTTGTTGAGATACAAACTGTTGTGTGTGTTTGTGTGTGGTTCCCTGGTGTTGACATCACCTGAGTAGTAAATGAAAAGACAAACACAGTCCCTTGTGTACCTGTAGGTGACACTATTCAACCTCACAAGCTTATTTGAGCAGGTGTGAATGCCCACATACACACACCTCACAAAGAGACAAACCAGAGTCAAGACTCAATATTCAACAGACTCTCGGTTAAACTTTGTTCACACTGTGTCTAAAACTAAAGCAAAAACTGTTCCTGGATCAGTATGTAGCACACATTTCACATCACCGTTTGAGGTACAACATTAATAACACAGGAAAAGAAATGAGTGTCACTGGTCTTGCCTTTGGTCAGCGTCAGAGTCATCATGTTTCCGTCAGTCTGTCCTTCCGTACGCACAGAAACGATAGATTCACTCTCTTCTAGCTCTTGCTTTTCACACTCATCTCTGATGTCATCCTCTCTGTTTTTCTCCTCTCCCATGAATGGAGAGGTTTGGGACGAGGGTTCGAGGGTTTGTAACCATGAGGTTACAAAGGGGAGGGGCTTCAAACCTGTGTGTTTGCGTGCATGTGCGAGTGAAGAAACATCCACTCAGTAGCTGAATCAACAACAGCTGAAGCTACAACACATGAGTGTACAACAATGCAGCTGTCCCAACACTTACACACGAAGATTTTTAAAAGTTCCACAATTTATTGTGAGACATCAACCTTGGCTAACTTTAAAACTTTCACTTGGCTAAACAAAATGAATAAAAATCAGTTATTGAGCAAGTTCATGACAGATCAGTGTTTAACACAATATCCTGCGTTTACCGTGATTCACAACAGTAATAATTTACAATTTGAACTCATGGACCAAATTCACAGAAAATGTCCGTCTGTAAAAAGAAAGAAGATCCGGACACTGTTTTATGTTTAAATGTTATGTTTCAAACAGAGATGGCGGTAGTGAGGCAAACGTTTCGGAAGCACAAGAACTACAAGATATTCAAGCCTGACATTTTGATGTACATCCACTTACAAATTCAGGTACTACTGAAACCACTAAAGATGACAGGTATCATTTTTATCATATACCAGAATCAACTAAGTGAGCAGTTGGTAGCTTTACTTCCTGAAGGGTGTAAACACTGACGCTTTCAAAACATTATTCTGTTTGTTTGGAGCTGTTGTTCAGGCTGCTAGAGCAAACAGCAATATTACCACTGCTAAATTGTTAGTGAAAAGTTGGCAAAATTACACACCATCTTTAGGTTTTAAAAAAACATTTAAATTCCCTTAACTACTTTAAAGCTATATTTATCAGTTTAGGATATCAAATTAATTTGTTGTAAATGCAGTAATTAGTTATTTGTCCGATTATAATCACATTTCTGTCTTATAATAGCATCATTTTTTATAATACACTTCCCACACATTTGTTGAGCACTGAAAACACGTCTCAGGCGAATTGTGTCTCTAAGAGCTACAATGACCTCCCCAGCTGTTTCAGGTTCAGAACATTTCCCTAACGTTTCCATCAAGTAACAAAAATGTCAAAACTGATATTTCTGAGTTTTAGGAAAATTCAGTTTTTTAACTATTATCTATATTAAACAGTATTGCTTGGTTATAAAAACGTTATTTAACTTTTTTATTTTTGTAACGTTTTTAAAACATTCCATTAACAAGTTAAGAACAATGCTTTTGATATTTGATATATAACGTTAAAAAAATGCTACTAACTTCACTGCAGCATTTTTGATAACTGAACGTTTAACTGAGCGTTTGTTTTGATTACTTTGAGGGAACTTTTAGAGAACGTTTTGCCAATGTTTTGAGAACATTCCCTGTTAGCTGGGTGTTGACTTGAACGTTTGAAACTCACGGTCTGAACACGGTGTGTGGGGGTCGTGATGTAATTAATGAGCATAATTATTAGAATACTGCAGAGGAACTATGTGTCTCAATGAGAAACAGATGTAGGGTAACGGGAAAAGGTCACCAACACACACACGGCCGTCTGTAAATAATAAAGTGCACAGGCTTACGAGCTCACAGGCACGACTATTACCATAAAAACCTCACGCAGCATTAGTGGCCACACAGCTGAAAAAGGGACGGCATGTTTTAGAAGAAGTACACTAGGATGCATACTACAGTTTAAAAACAATTGGGAATAACTTCTGAACAGCATATTAAAGAGCTGCTTATGTTCATAAAAATATACCTTCATATACAACTATATATAACTTTAACAACTGTAATGTATTACTATGATGACACATAGTTCCTCTGCAGTATTCTAATAATTATGCTCATTAATTACATCACGACCCCCACACATTTCTACCTTGATATTATTACTGTAGGTTTGAGGAACACATGGCATCATAGTAATACATTACAGTTGTTAAAGTTATATATAGTTGTATATGAAGGTATATTTTTCACGATGTAAAGACACTTTTAACCAGCATAACAAAAAATGTTTCTGGAAAAGATTGTCCGTGTCTTTAAGAAATTTAGATCAGGTTCAATCCATCAGTCAGGCAGATATTAATCTCATCTCCTGCATGCTTTAAACAACTACATCTGATGCACACAAAATCCTGCAGGAATTACTGACGACATGCGGGTCCAGAGTCTCCTGCTTTTTTTGGTTTGGTTAAACAAACAGCAGACTGGCACGAAAAATGTTCTGAGCGGAACGGAGCTTATCAGATCTGATCTTCAACTAGAAACAAGATGCAAGTTCTCCACAACATCAGACGCTGTCTTTCTCTCAATATATGCCTGAAAGATTGGCATTAAAACATTTGATAGATTTCTAAAGGCTGTTGAAACACACAAATAATATGATTAATGTTTCAATAATGACTGCAGACATCTACAACTTTAGAACGGCGGCAGTTCTGTAGCTGACAAATAAACATCAAGAATTAAAACATGTCTCTCTTTCTCCCACATACACACACAGTTTAAACTCATCCTCTGTGGATTCCTGAGCTAATAGATCAATCTTAATAAACACATTTAACTCCAGAAGACAGAAGCTCTTCAGACACAACATCAATTCCAGGGGAGACAGAAACAGCAACAGACAGTTATTTACTAAAAATCAGACGATTATATAAAAAGGACAGGAAAGCAAAGACAGAAGGAAAGAAAGAAAGAAAGAAAGAAAGAAAGAGAGAAAGAGAGAAAGATTTGGGCAGCAGTGCACAACAGCAGGAAAGCAGAACTCACTTTCTCAGTCTCTGATTGGTTGACTCAGCCGACTGCAGCCCACCCAAGAAGCTGCAGCAGCCCATGGGCATAAATCTGAGCGCCTGACTCACAGCGCATTTCAAACAATCTGCAGCTCTCGCTCTGCCTCTCTCGCTCTGTATTATCCTGCCCGTTCTCTCAGCGTGCCCACTGCTAATGTAACAAAACTCCTCTAAAGCGCTTGCCACTCATATTATTTCTGTAAAGACTTCATTGAGTCAGCCTTTGAGATACAGTGAGTGAGAGGAGACGTGTGTTAACGTAACTGCAGAAGCATGCAGAAATGCGCTGGTGTGCGTGTTTGCATTACTCGGCGCTGGGCTGGGCGTCTCATTTCTGGGTGTGATGGCGTGTGAGGTGACGACAAACTTATGCAATGATGCACTCTGAGAAACGCATGAAAGCATGCTTACCTGCGCGTATAGGTGTGTATGCGTGTTTGTGCTTGCGTGTGCGCATACGTTTGTGCATAATCGTGGCTGTCTGCCAATGTGAAGATAATTATCTGCAATCCAGCGCAAGAGAGCCAATCAGAAAGCTGCTACGTCATCTTTCCCTTAAAATGACATGCAAAAAACATGCAGTACAATTCTAACTAAGATAAACGTATTAAACATTATCGTCCGTCATTAACATGATCCCACCAGCATCTACTTTAAATGTTTACCTGTCATTTAATACAATTACATTAATCTCATTTGACAGGATTTCTTTGTTGCATCTAATTTGTCAAATGGCAAAAATGGCAGCAAAAAGCCAAAGAGGAAAACTTCAAAGACACATAATTACAATGATGGGAGCAAAACTCCTCCGTCTCCATGACAACAGAGTGAATAATAAACACCGCCCCCTCACAGCTCTTACTGTGGTGGACATCAGTGAGTCATAGAGAGAGAGAGAGAGAGAGAGAGAGAGAAAGGGAGAGAGAGAGAGAGAGAGAGAGAGAGAGAGAGCACAGCACAAATTGTCTCTTTAATATTTCAGTTGTTTCTCCTTCATCTGTAGTCTCAAATATTTCTCTCGATAAAAATATCACATTAATCCCACATGTATTTTATTGCTCAGATGTTGCTCATTCGTTGCTCAGGAGACTTTATGAAGTTCAGATTTATGATTCATTTAATTATCAACTTCGTTCAGATATTTCTCTTAAAGGTCCTTAGAAAAGAACAAAACTTAGAATTTTCTAGAAGAAATAACTGAGATATTAAAGGGAAAAAGAAGGAAATCTTAAGAAGGAAATTCCAAAGACCAGACTTGAACTAGAAAAAACATTAAAAGTTTTGAAACAAAACAATCTGGAGTTGCCTTAAATATTGGCACTTGCCAAACGAATTCAAACAGAATTATTTGTTCAGCTAAATCTGCATCTACATTTGTTCATCATTTACATTCAGTGGAAGCCAAACAGCGTCAGGAAGTCAATGAGGATTACAGTGAAAGAGAATCACAGGAAATAAGAAGAAAAAACTGTCAATCACAAACACTCCCAGATGAACAGCGTGATGCGTCTGAACTCACTTTCATTCAGGGAAACATTCGCTCGCGTGCCCTGATGTATCATCACTTTCTGAAACTCTCATGATCAGAGAACACAGATAGTCTTCATCACGGACAATGACTGTTTGTGAGACTCAATTGTCCAGCTGTTTCGTAACATAATGCGACGTCTAATTTGAAGGCTACGCTGCAATCAAAGATGAGCTCTCGTCTTTCACTGGACCTAAAAGAAGAAACCAGCAGAGAATCACCTTTAGTAGGAGCTACACAACACTGGCTACTAACTAACTACTAACTAACTATCACAGCTGACCTTCAATCACAGCACGGCAGAGTTCACAACAGCATAAACAGACCATAAAAACGACGCCATGGAATGGTCAGTGAGTGATGTCTGTTGTTTGTACAAACTTGTGTAACAACAAACCTGTTGCTTATTCAAACTTATGAAATACATAAATCAGGTCATTCTGTGAAATACTAAATGTTTACAAAATGTTTGCATCTGCCTTTTATATACTATAATATCAAACAGTGACCAAACTCCAAAAATGTCAAAACAAGTATCAGAATAAGTGTGCTTATATAACAAGTTTTCTAAAACCACATGATAACTCTGTGTAAAACACATGTTCATTGCATGAACGAGAAAGAAAGAAAGAAAGAAAGAAAGACAGAAAGAAAGAAAGAAAGACAGAAAGAAAGGCCATATGAATGAAGAAATAAAATAATTCAAGCAAACACAGGCACTGTATGAGTTCAGTTAAGAAAAGCAACAGGAGATGCAGAGCATCACTTCTGTTTTGTTCAGTCTTATCCTTCACGAAAGAAAGAGGGAACACAGAACAGAGGAAAAGCTCGGGACATAAAAGAGGTAAAGGGGGTATTTAGTGGGCTTCAGCACTGCACTCTGCTTCAGTATCTGAGCTCAGCCCGGGACGCTCACTGGATAGACAGCCGCTATTAAAAGTTGATTGTTTCAGGTTCACAGAGTGTGAAAGGGTGTGATTGGGGTCTACGATCCCCATGAGGGTGGTCTCTATGCTGGAGGGGGGGCGGCAAAGGAAAGTGTCACGTGACACAAGCATCTAGCTGCGCAGCCGAAAAAGGAATCTGGCGGAAAAACACACCACTTGTTGCCGCCTGCCTGGCTGGATTTTGCCTTGGCGAGATTTTGAAACGTCTCACACACACCGATTCACACAATAAAAAAAAAATGCCACCCACAAACACACACATCACACACAACCGATTCACTGAAGTTGCTCTCTCTGAAAACTAAAGACTTCAAATCAAAAGTCACGTCTCGCGTGCACCAACTGAGAATTTAAGCTGCACTTTAGAGACACAGAAAATGTCCGATCGCAGGATACGATGCATTAGTGCAGCCCTTCATTTTACACTTTGTTCACACTTTACAGCTCCACCCACATGTTAGCAAAAGGTGATATTCATAACCTCTATGTGTGTAGCATTTCAACAATCTAAACGATCTTTAGCAGGATGTGTGTTTGTGTGTGTGTATGCTAACAGAATCCTTTTGCCACTAATGCAAGTCCATCAAACACTAATGAGTTCAGCGGTGAGAGGAAGAGCCCCCTGCTGAGTCTTCCTCACCTCAAGAGCAGATACCACATGAACCCTGATTGGGATTCAACCCACAGTGTGTGTGTGTGTGTCGGTTTGCTTAATCGTATATTGGGGACAAATTTGTACCCAAAAATCTGAGCAAAAACCCCTTTTGGGGACGTCCTCATTTGTAAAAACGCTGTAAACATATTTTAATTTTTAAATTGTAAAAGTGCAGAAAATTTTCTGTTACGGTTAAAGTGTGGGTTAGGATTAGAATATAGCATTAAAAACAATTGAAGTGTATGGAATGTCTGTGTGTGTGAGAGAGAGAGAGGGAGAGAGAGCGAGCAGATATTATCTGACCCTTTGCCTTCACCTTCACTAAAAACAGCATAAACGCAAATTAAAACATTTCTATATTTGTAAATATATATTTTTAAATTGTGATAAATTGTCATCAAATGTTTCAGGTTAATTTAAAGTACAGAAGAGTTAGTGAAACGTTATGATCATCAGCTCCTCATTACTGATATAAATGATATAATTACACGGGATTATCTGAGATTTTCACATGACTATTAGACACATCTGTGAAGATTAAATATGCTTCACTCCAAAACTCCCTAAATCTCTCTTACTACCATCATTTTAACAACCATCACCTTTAAAAACTCATAACCAACAAATCCAACCAAACTCCAGAATCATAAAAATATTCCATTATCATACAAAAAAACATATATAATTCCCAATGTATTTAATGAAACAATATATTTTAATATATTTCCCGCTACATTATTAAATAAACAAGTTTATAAAGATAGATCTTATTCACAAGAACAAAGATTTATATATAAAAGAAATGCAGTCTTTTTGTGGGATAAAAATACCCTGTTTAAGGACACGCAGTTAGACATACTTGAAAAAGATATCGGCACTTTTTCCCGTTACAAGAAACAGCTGTTCAGATGCGGCCCTACAGAACCATTACGAACCATCCAGTCAACATACATACAACCTTTCACAATACATGACACTTCTCAGCTACAGCTACATATTTCAGGCCGAATCTTGCTGAAGGTTTCGGTGCTGCTGATGTCTGACCTACTGGAGACCACCAGCAAACTGAAACAGACCACCATCATACACACCGCAGCTAACAGGGAACGTTCTCGGAACGCTGGTTAACGTTCTCTCATTAATGTTTGTAGAACTTTGTAACGCTGTATTTCATATATATCAAAAACGTTATTGTTAAGTTGTTGGTGAAATGTTTTAAAAGTTACAGAATAAAGAAGTTCGAATAACGTTCTTCTAAGCAAACAATAACGTTAACACAACGCCAAAAACTGTCTTTTTTAACGTTCCTAAAACTTTAAAAATGACATTTGTAACGTTTTTGTTACTTAATGGAAACGTTCTTACAACCTAAAATTGTTACTGACTACTTCACTGAGACCAACAAACCTGAATCTGTCCACAAATCACACCATTAAACATAAAACCACATGCAATTAATCACACGAACCAGTTTCAATGTCTTTAAAATGAGATGGTGAAGAAAACTGCTGGACAACCTTCATGTGAAGACATTTCTGCTTTCCGTTCATGCGTGAAATCCAGTCATCACTTCTTTTAAACGACGTGTGTCTTTATTCATAAGCTTAAGTGAATGACTTCTGTTTGTATGTTTGCTTGAATACACCATTACTGCAGAGACTCTCCACAGCGGAGTGTGTAATAGACACACATGTTTGGATTGTTAATCAATGCGCAAACATGCCACTTGATTAACACTCCAACACACTTACTAGTGCGCACTGAATGAGCCTAGAGATCTTATTCACACATGCACTCAACCCATATCACGCTATAAAGTTGCCATCCTATTTTGCGCACGAAATAAGTTACCCATCAACTTTAATCGCGCTTCAAAACCAGCACGTTACCTTAGAAGAGTCGATTCTTCTTCATCCGTTTGTGTGGCCTCACAGTGATCCCAGCAAACTCGAGTTTTCCCTGGAAAACTTGTGCCGAGCGGAGCTGAAAGACGAGAGCGTCCCAATGGGGGTTCGGGAATGTCCAATAAAGCCCGTCACACGCACGCACGCACGGATGCAGATGGAGATCAGGGCTCCATTCTTCCCAGCGGATTCTCCGCAAACTCCCCAAAACTCCGCAAACTTTTCTCCAAAGTTGGATTTGAGATTAAGCGGCGGATCCAGAGTCGATGCCGCGGGTCCCTGGAGCCCGAAGTTAGAACGGCGAGAATGCGAGACCACCCCTCCCTCTCTCTCTCTCTCTCTCTCTCAGACTCCGTGGACCACCCCGAAACAGGAAGTTCACTTTTTGTTTTTCTTGAGGGGGGAAAAAGAGAAAGCCCGAATGCATTCCTGTAGCGTCACTTATTCCCACAATAATAATAATAATCAATATCATAATCATTAATAATCATATAATGAGGTGAAGAATGACCATATGAAATACAATCATATAAATATACTAAATAAAAGATAATCATTAAACAGCTTTTTTTGGGGGAAAGAGAAAGACTAGCTGTTCTTGCATTTCTATACTGACAGTGGCTCATCTCTCACAATAATAATAATAATAACACGTAAACATATACAGACTAATGATGTCAAAGAGCAAAAACGAATGCGGTTTTGTCTTATTACATGAACAGATGTAGAACATTCACAGGGATGTATCTAGAGCTCTACTGAGGGACTGTGAAGGTAATTTATATATTTAACATTATTGTAGTTTCTCTGTAATGGTCTTCGCTTTAGGTCTCTATTTTTAAAGCAGTTTTCAGCGCTGTGTGTGGCTGCTTTTCACGCGGTCAACCGCAAAACCCGGAGCGGAGCGCAAAACCCGGAGCGACCGCAAACCGGCGCAACACGTTTACCGAAGTGATAGAGTAACAAATAGCATATAAATCGTCAAAGTTCATTATAAGATATGCACAATTATTATTTGTTAATTTGCGTTTATCTGACAAAAAAAAATCAATGCATGTTTGATTCTCAATTAATGTAATACAAGTCCGTGTAAATGTTAACACACCTATAGTTATCATTTATGTCATACGATTGTAAACAAATACACACCTACCAAATAATCGAGTTTATCTGAAATATTTTTACGAATTCAGATTTCAGGACCCAATGCGATTTAGCTAATAATCATTTTCCACACAAACCTGCACCAACACTGATCAGAAGTCTAATATCTAATGAGCAAACAATGTATATGGTAAATCTCAGCCCAAGACGAAATATACAAACAGTTAAATAAAGATGCTGTACCTACAGATCAGACAAACGCATGAAACGCATTTAAAGCACATGAGATTCCCTCATATCTAACACATAATAACTCAGTTTAACAAACCTTCTCAAATTTGCAATCTGTCATCATTGCCTCCCGTCTGCCACCTCTGTCTAAAACATGAAACTGCAGGTTACTTGCTAGTTATTTTCATAACAACCAACTAACTTAAACAACTGCTGCATAAACAAGCCACAAACTCCAGCATCTACTGAACTCATGATATATAATAGCCGGATCTTGTCATAAATCAATATTATAATCTTACCACTGTGAATCCTGGTAAGGTAAGAAGATTGTGTTCGATATCTGATTTTTGTCTATTTTGAACAACAAACAAAGTTACAGTCTGCAACTATGAAGGCCACTCGCATTTGTTAAGTAATGTTAAAATGCTAAACATGCATTAGTTTATTTATCAATCAATATTGAACTAATGTTTGCATCCGTTTGATGCATTTATTCCTCTTTGTTGTCACGTTTATGCCTGTTTCCCATCAGTTTGGAGACACACTGGCGCATAGCGATGAACTTCGGTATAGCAGCGTATAAATACAGAAATAAAATCGTCATCCGATTGAAATATAATATATACCGGTAATTTTCCAGCACGGATTTACGGCGTCCTGGTGTGACGTGTATGTGAAACTAAGATGGACTCATTGAGAGTGTGAATGAGAGTTAAACTCATGTGACTGCTCACTGCTCATCTCCACACACACACACACAGATGTGTTCCCATATGTCACTGAAGTTTCTCACTGCAGGTTAAGCTTGTTTGCTCATTCACTTTAGGGCCATCGCACCATTTGCTCCATCTATATGAAAAGCCATAAGAAGCTTTGCCCAGAATGCACCTGTCTGCTGGTGACCGAACTCCGGTCAGGTCTAAATCAGGTACGGGTAAGTTATTAACCACCTGTGATCACTTCTGTGAGCGAGAATCCACGAGTGGAGCTCAGCTTAGTTCACAAATATAAGCAACAGGTGTTGATTCACATAAGACCTGCAGGACTCATTGAGAGACTCTTTCTGGATTAGCGTGTTGGCACGCAGTGAAACTTCTCATCTGTTCACACTTGAATTAGAAGCAAAATCACTTTCCAAAAGGCTTATTGGCTGTTATGGTAAAATGTTAAACGTTTTCTCTTATGACTATCTTAAGTCAAAGACACTTAATAAAAGCATCTACTTAATTAATACATTCAAATGTAATGTAAATGAATCTCATTCAACAGTTTTTAATTGAAATGCTTATGCATGTATAAGGGTAAAAAATAATCTTAGCTTTTTATTTTTTCCACTTTTTTCTCAGTTGTTAGTTTTTTTTTGGAGCTTAAATAGACCTAAAATGTCACAGCTGAAATTTTTGAAGTAAAAACATCCTGTTTATTCTCTTAAATAATGATGTCATGAAACTGCATGTACATTATTTACAACTAGAAAAATCTAGAAAGATCAAGTCTAGCATGTCAGACTGCCTGACATGTCACAGTAACTACCCAAATATTTGTAGACTTAAACTACTTCTTATCTGGATTAATGGCACAAATCCAAATGTTGTAAATTTTGATGAAACACTGTGAAATAATGTGTTTAATTTGAAATCACGAGTCCAAAAACACGAGGAAATATCAGTAAAAAACTGAGAATAATCACAATCTCAAAAACTTCTGCAATCGAAACAGAAGATTGTCACAGCTTTTATTTCTATTATTTTAATGTTACGTAATTGTTCAATGCCCTAAATTACTTCATATATTACTTTATTTATCCCACTAATATGTGTGTGTGTATATGTAACTGTTTGTTAATTAAAGCAACGCTGCATCTGTTATTCTGGCCTTTGACATCTGGGTGTCTCTCGCTCACTCAGAGAAATCCAGGCAGTCCTTACAGGATTTCTTTTTCCATTGCAGATGGTCCTGTGCACATGTTTCCCTTCCATTGGCTGCAGGTCCAGCCCTGTTACCTGAACACCCCACAAAGTTGTGCATAAAAGGAGGCTTTCACCCCCTCTGTTCCACCCCGTAACCACACGCCCGGCCGAGCAGAGACCAGCAGCATGAGGGAGTCCATCACTGCTGAGATGTACTGGCAGCTCACATGCACGGTACTGTAAGCACTTTTTGCATGGACCTTCTAGAAATATACATTATAATCTGCATTTTTTGCATGCATGCATGCATATTTTTGTTAATAATCTTTACAATTAAAGTTGCAACATTGTAGTCCATTATGTTTTTGCAGCACATTGTTAATACATATATTTGTCTAAAAGCATAAAAAATTGTAATTTAATTCTAATTTTGTTAGACAAGCATGTAAAAAGGCTCTTTAAGATAAAGTTTGTCATTTATGTGCCATAAGCAGCAACTGCGGACTAATTTTAAACATGCTGTCTATCTGCCATTGGTCAGACAAACAGCGAGCCTTGCTCCAAACTCACACCATTGGCTGAACCAATTATGCTAAGCAAACATATTGACATTGCCCAAAAAATTCCTATTATACACACAGTGTTGTGATTTTCAGATATTTTATTTTTCCTTGTACACATGTACACTTGTGTTGTTCAAGTCTTTTATTTAGAGACCAAGTCAACTGCATAAAAGAATAAATAACGTCTAAAGTTTTTTGAGACCTTAGTGTGACACTCTGTGCTGATTTAAACTTCTGCTTTTCCAGAGTTTTGACAGTGACTGTTGGGACGTCACCTCCACCCGTCTCCAGCAGAGGTCAGTGCTGTACAACAGTATCGCAGCTGCCAGACAGCAGCCACAACAGTGAGTGTGTGTGATATTATGTTGTGTATTTATTGATCAGTAAACTCAGACATTTGTCAACAACACCATCACCATATTTTAATATTCTTCATAATTTATATAAGGTTTGTTAAAATATTTCTTTCTGTCCTGCAGGATGAAACCAAAAGGCATATAAAGTCAGAAAGTGTTTTTGCACTTCCTGGTATCAATGATCACCTGATGTTTTGGGTGGGTGAGTGTATATTATGTTAATTTATCCCATGTTTAAGTAACTTCGTTATCAAAACATTAGCAGAAACGTTTTCAAAGCTAGGAAACGTGACGATAGAAGATTCATTCAGCTTGAGGATCAATTACACCGTCAAACACGGTTCGAAACATCTCGTAAGCTCCTCCCCCTTGACCTAATAATATAAACACACTTTCCTCCCAGCGAGCTCAAACTAGCTTCTTGTGTAGATTAAGCACCTGCCAGGTGACCTGGTAGTTTCCAGAAGAATTAGGTCTGCAGGAAATTATGTGAGTGCTTCAGGCTTTGAGCCAATGAGGCTTTAAAGAGAACGAGAGGAGAAGTGACATTAATTCCCTCCACTGTGATGAAGCTTTAGTGTAAATAACTCTCTAGATAAACCAGAAGCTCTTGTCTTTGGTGGAAAGATCTTCTCACTCCTTGAAAGAGGTCATATCATTACTGTTTTTGTTCTCTGAGGTCCACTTACAATGTTACTGATGTTTTTATTGTATCAAAGGGTTATCCGTCTATGTGCCTCATGATTAATTTGTACGTTTAGGAAATGGCCCCTTTACGGCAGTGAGCTATTTTCTGGCTTTTTTCAGTTTTTAATTGCCCATCTACTACTGTAGATTTTACTCTGATCATTAGTTCTTCTGCTGTTTTGTCACAATACTATATATCGTACTTCTTCCTTATAACCTCACTGTGACTGGAAGGCTGGGATTCTGATTAGCCAATAGGAGTCTTTGACATGTACACAGGGCGGTCGTGTTGATCACAAAGTTGTAGAAGGTCAGAACCAGTTATTTCTGCAGTTTCAGTTACTGTAAGAATTAAAGTTCGGCTTTTTGTCTCAAAAGATCGGGAAAGATTTGAATGATATGACTTATTTAACGCACACATATGCTACTGTATATGTTTATAAACTATTTCACAATAAGTGTCAATCATCTTGTCCCACAGCAACAACAGATGCAGATACTT
>JAZGTK010009586.1:0-12419 GCA_036877625.1 Ambastaia sidthimunki | reverse complement strand
CCCTGCATATGACCGATGATATTTGTTTTGGATTCCAGTATTAGCTCTCAAAAAATCTCCATTAGGAGAGATTATGCAGGGATGAGTGCTCTTCACGGCATGAAATCTCTGCCCCTCTGTTATGTGGTTTTGTGAGTCGCCACATACAAATCCCAGCTGGTAGAGCTGTTGTCTTTGCCAGAGTAAAATGATTATTCTGCACTGCCGTGGCATTCCTTTCTAATCACTTTTCAAACTACACTGTAAAAATGTGACCGTGCTGGCAAAATAAAGTGTGACCCGTGCTGGCAAAATAAAGTGTGACCTGAACAAATTGACATTTCTGGTCCACTTTTTGTTTTATTCTCCTATTTATACAGGCAGGACTATGTGCAAACATAAAATTTTGCACAGAACAGATATGTAGCAAACATGCACAAACATTTCATTTTTCAAAACTGTTTATCAGAAATCACTTACTGCACCTTTAATTTGTAGAAGAAAATTCTGGAAATCATCAGACATCAGACACACACAGCACCAATCACCAGTGGGCTACACAGTCAGAAAGACACAAGGCACAATGGCAGAACAGAGACGCTGTGAAAACAGGCTTTCTGAGTCAGCTACAGGGCTCAAATCTATTTGTCTGCTTACCTATAAACCACAAATGCACTTCTATGAAGATGGAATGAATGTATCACAAATTCTGCCAGGCCCTGCACCAACCTTTTTAGTCACAGTTGAGACCACCTAGGGCACACAACTCATAGTCAACATCTCACCAGAGGAGGCCCGGTTGTAGTATATTTCTGTGCTCATTTTTTTTCTATCTATTATTGATAGAAAGGACATGGTCAAACAATGCAGTCCTCGACAGAGGCCGCCTTAATATTCCAGCATCTTTGTAGGTGAATTCATGAATTTAGATAGAAACTCAGTGAAGGCAGGACAAAGTGGGGGGAGGGTTTATAAAGAAAAGTGTGGATTGAGAACAGAGGTAGGAATGAGGAAAATATGGCTTTAATGTGGCAGGAAGAATGAAGAAAGGTCTCAGATTTATTTTTGTAATGAACAAAAATGTTTATTTTTAAGTATTAGTACCCTTCAAAACATCGAGATTTTTAGATGTTGGATTAACATTATTGCTTGGTTATGTTTTTATAAACATAACATGTTTGATATATATGATATAAAACATTAAAAAACATTTTACATCTTAAAACGTTAAGACCTTTTGATAACATTAAGAGAACTTTAGAGAATGTTAGCAAATGTTCGAATATAGGAAAAATGATGAGATCTCTTTAATATCTCATTCTTTTAGACCACAATGATATTCCAGGGCAACAGAAACTCTTGCTTAAGTCTCCAGCTTCACTGATTTTAGCATCTCATGTCTCCTCCAGGTTTCAGGAAGGATCTATGAACACAATTATTCCTCATTAAATTCATTAAAGATTTAAGGAGAAACATCTGAAACAACTTTAAATGACATAACTGAGAACTTTATGAAGTTCTTATAAAACAGCAACTCCTGAGCATTCCAATGTTCCTCTGGGCAGTTAATTTTATTATAAGGGCAATTAATTTTATTCTAAAATTAAACTTTATCTATACCTGTAATTGGAAATCTGATGCAATCATTTCTTTTAAACCATGAAAGTACAGTGAGTGTGAATTATAAACTCAAAATTGATAACGTACATTAACTAACTTATGAGGCTGAAATCATATTGTCTCTCCTAAATGAATAAATGTACGTTGTTAGTGAAATGTTCTAAAAACATTACAGAATTACATTTATTCATTTGGTAGACGCTTTTATCCAAAGCGACTTACAGTGTATTCAAGGAATACATTTGATCAGTAATTGTGGTCCCTGGGAATCGAACCCACAACCTTTGCGTTGCTAACACAATGTTGAGCTACAATTAAAAACATTTGAATAACGTTATTAAAACCAAGCAATAACAGTAATATGTAACATGTTAAAAAACTGAACGTTTGAAAACATTCAGAATAACATTTGTAATGCTTTGGTTACTTAATGGAAACATTAGGGAAACGTTCATCCCTTGATTGGTTGAGAGTCTTTGTAGGCAATCCATGTGTCCATAAAAGCTTAACGCTCCTGCGATACGACAATTAATTAATGAATGATTAAATCATTTACATTTCACAGAGCAACACTCTCATAGCTACATCTCCCTCCATTTCTAAAGAGCTTTGAAGACCTTATGTTTCATTGTCAGGTCTACCACTGATGAGCTTTGAATGGAATTTTACTTGCAATTAAAATTAGAATTGACCTCCACCCTGGTGTGCGATCTACAGCATTTCTCACACTGATGTATGTTCTGAGGCTTAACACAGATTTAAATAATTCACTCACACTTGCTGCCAAAACTGGGTAATCAGCCTCCGGGCCCGAGAGGAGGAGTTGAGGAGCAGAGAGGATTATGAGGTGAGGAGGAGAAGATGACGGTGAGGAGGAAGAAAATCTCAATGGGTGAGAGGAGAGAGATTGCTCAGTCCACATGCATAATTAACAGCATGACAGGAATTAAGAGCAAGAGAGAGACAGATAGAGAAGACAGACAGTGAGAGAATATTATTACATGACAGATTAGAATCAAAGCTACACTCAGCTAACAGGGAACATTCTCAGAACGTTGGCTAATGTTCTCTGAAAGTTCTCTCAAAATATCATTAGTGGAATTTCTTAAACATTTTTTAAAAATACATTATATATATCATACATATCAAAAACTGTATTCTTATTGTTACTGCAATTAAATTCACTACATTACAGAAGTAAAGTTAACGTTCTTATAACCAAGCAATAACGTAAATACGTTGTCTAAAAACATGGAAATGAAAACATTAGGGAAACATTCTTTCAATGTAAAGTTTTAGCTGGGATCCCAGCTAGACTGACATAGAAACTCTTCCCTGTTAACTGAGATGCTTAAATAAACATAGCAAAAGTTTAAAAATACCACAGTGTTTACACTATTTTTTTAGGGGAAGCAACAATGTTACAAGGCAAAGAACTCTAATCAAATTCTATTTAGAACTACTTTTCATAAGTGTATAAGACATTTTCCACAGTTTCCAATGTTGACAAAGACTATTCAAATAAAGTCCTGAAGAAGATGGTGTTTCAGCAGTTTAAACATTAGTCATGTTTTTCTAACAGAGAAAATATTCAGCGGCTGCGAGCTTTGGCTATTGCCGTCAGGCTTGTCATAATTAGATCAGAAATGACACATGCAAGCGCTATGAATAGTAATGAGGGTTAGGCCATCTGCATTGGCAACTACACAGTATTTAAAACCGTTTTAACAAATTTTGCTTTCATTTAAAGGCCCAAATGACAAGCTTTGATATTTCCAATGTCTACAGTGGCATCGGTACTGAGAAACCGTTTTTTTTTGCAAACCGTTTTTTTGCGCTGGATCCTGCACTGGAGAAAATGCTGGAAAATAAATAGCGTTATTCCACACAGAGGTATCGCTAACAAGAAACGCTCTGTTGTTTATTTTAGGGAAAACATTGGCCCTTGATTGCTGAATTGATTTGTTGTTGTCATGCCAGCAATATGCAAATGAACGGTTTTGTGTACTGTATGGTTGTCAAAGACTCCAGCCATATTGTTCGCAATCTGTTGTCCATTTTACCAACTGTCCATCTCATGCTGAAAACCTAACAAGAACATCCTGTAACCATCCACCAGGACTGATCCAGCCTCCTTTCAACATATTGCAGTGTGCCTTCAAATAAACAGAGTCCAAGACGAATCGCCTAAAGCATCTCACAGTCAGAGTGGAGGAAGAGAAAAAGAGAAAAAAAAAAACAGACATGCAGCTGTGAGTGCTGCTATCTTTGTTACACCAGTTCAGATTCAGACCAGCCTAATGGCTTCCCTGTATTTATAGTCTAGGGTAGTACAATTACAGTGGCAACCTAAAAATCTTTTTTGACGTATAAGAGGTCTTGGTATCATTAATACATCCTGCAAGTTTCATGACTTAAAACGTCCTCATTATCAATAACAAAAGAATTCGTTTTTTCATCGTTTTCCAGAAAAAACAAATGCATAATGGCTGGATTTGTGACATCACTAGGCAAATTTACTTTTATATGACCTGGCCCAGAAAAACACCTAAGATAACAACACCTACTTTTACATCACTGCATCGTTGGCTCCGCCCATGGTCGTTCAGTCGCAAAAAAGCAGAAAGAGTCCCCGTCTAAAAAAAAGAACAACATCACGGCAACATCCTCTTTGTTTGGGACTAATCCACTATGACATTGTGCAACAGGCTGAAGAGAATCCTTCATAGAAGTGAGTGATCTCAAGGCCTTGTTACACTCACAATATGAGTGTGATAGCTATAAGATGCCAGTCTTCCTCACTGTGGAAGTCAAATGTCTTTGCAAATTCATTGGCTCGTTTTTAATTACAGGACAAAAACAGAGTTGCACAAATTACTTAATTTTAAACGTGTTGGGGCCAAAAATAATCAGGAATATAAATACACCTCAAGGAACAAAACAAAATTAAATATAAAACCCATGTCATGACCCACTGATGAGTGACTGAATTTTCAATGGCATGAAGCTTGTGAAACTTTAGCACAGGGTTTGTAAAGCTCAGACTCTCTGTCAGCTCTTGTGCATACGTGGAGGTTTATTCACTTAGCTGTTGAGTTTTTTTTTCACAGCTCCGACTGAAACAGTCCCCCAGTTCTCTTCATATCTTATTCATAACACCCATGTGCCACATGCAGCTGCGGCCCACACAGCCGCATCCCCTCCACTTCCTGTAGCGTACAGAACAGAAATCACATTACATAGAAATACAGGTCAAAATGTGAAGCGCTCAGCCTGATCCTTCCCAGGGGTTGTGTGTGTTACGTGCAGATCATTTCAGATCGTCAGGTCAAGAGGCTGCCCAGCTAACTATTTTAGGGTGTAAGAATGTTTACGTAACGTTTGAATTAGGTAACACAAATGTTTAAAATGTTGTTCTGGGAACGTTCGAATTGTCCAGTTTTGTAGACGTTGGATTAACGTTACTGTACGTTGTATAACATTTTCTATTTTTAGATAATGTTAGCCAGCGTTCTGAGAACGTTCTGTTTAAATGGTACATTCAAACATGCAAAATGCATGTGTACACAAAAGAACATTTACCTACATCTGGCAATTATGGTGAAATTAAAAATATAAATATTTCTTACCAGAAATGAAAGTCTATTACCTTTCTTTAAAAATGTATTATTTTTCATATGACAGTCATTATTTTGATGTTTTTACTGTGCATGTTTTGACAGAAGGCACAGGTCATTCATTCTGTGTTTGGAGATGAGCCAGTCTTTCTCTCTCTGTGAAACTGCACCTGTCACAAAACATGAAGACTTGTTATTCTGTTCCTCAAATGGAGCTCTGAAGATATACAACAAAACATCAGTGACAATCAGATTATCCTTTTAACAGTCTGACTTTACAAGGGCGAGCAAATGACAGCAAAATGTTCACTTTTGGGTGAACTGTACCTTTAATATCAGACACTGTATGTACTGTACAGAATACATATATGAATGCCTACAGATACAAATTCTACAAATTTTAGCCTGGAGCACCAGTGTGTGAGAAAGAAGGATAATGATCCGTGTTTAAATAACACAACCCTACAGCTGTACAGTGTGTATCCATGCATGACTGTTTAGATCCTAGTGAGAGAACATAAGTGTGTGTGTGTGTGGGTGTGTGTGTTTTTTAAACTAAGGGAAACCATATGAGGTCAGAGAGTGTATCCCAGCGACCCACAATCCTCAGCTCCTTAGGAACCTCAATGTAATGGTCTGTTTTCAATGCAAAGTCAACACTGACAAACATTCTGATAGTCCCAGAGCAAAATACCTCCCAGCTTACAATTTTAGGTTTTAAAAACATTTTCCTAGCGTTTCCATTAAGTAACAAAAACGTTAAAAATGTTATTTTGAAAGTTCTAGGAGGGTTCAAAACCTTTCCAATTTTTAATACGTTGTATTAACATTTTTGCTTGGTTTTAAATGTTATTTAAACTTTTTGTAATTCTATAAAGCTTTTAAAGCATTCCACTAACTGCTTACGAATAGCGTTTTGATATATGATACATGTTAAAATATGTTCCACTCGTGTTACTGCAAGAACTTTCTGATAACTTTGAAAGAACGTTTAAAGAATCTTAGCCAATGTTCTAATAATGTTCAAAGTCTGGCTCCATCCCTAAACTATGCTTTCATTCAGCCATCATTGTGCCCAGCTCAAAATAAAAGACAGTGTTTATGTTGGACTGATGGTAAAACTATTTCAGGTTTCCTGTGGTCTCCAGCTAACACGAGTCTCTTATTAAAACTCTTAGCCATATAAACACGATCTCACTGAGGCCGTCCTTGTTTCACATACATGATAGCAACTGAGCATCCATTCAGATAATCGACTCAGAAATATGACTGACCCCACCCAGCCGAACCTCCTGATCTCTTCCACTCTCCACATGCCAGAAAAATGAAGTCATGCGGAGACTCCTGCTGCAGGTTGGGGTGATTGTAAATGCACATGTTGGGAGTCGACAGAGAGAAAGAGAGAAAGAGAGAGAGAGGGAGTCTAATAGAGCAGAAAGATTTGTGGCTGGCTTACACAATCTATGTTTTCAGAATCCCTCAGCCATGATGTGGGCACTTGATTTAATGTTACTTCAGATAAAATCTGAACCGGATTGTCGGCCTCTGAGTTTCTTAGATAAAACATTATATTTGTCAAGGGAGTTCTGTGGTTTCCCCACTCAAGAGCACTGATGTACACGTTTAAAAAAAAGTACAGAGATTATTTTTAAAACACAATGTGAATACCCAGCTAATAATTTTGGATTGTAAGACTGTTTCCCTTTTGATTACGTTATAAAATTTTCAAAATGTTATTTTAAAAGTTAAAAGAACATTCAAAATATCCAGTTTTTCAGATATTGTAGTAACATTATTGTTTGGTCATAAGAACTTAATTCAAATATTTTTTTAATTCTGTATATATTTTAAAAGTTCAACTTAAAAATAATGAATGTCTTTGACAAGGTATGTAACATTAAAAAAAGTTATACCACCATTATGGCACTGTTTAATAACTTTGAGAGAATGTTTAGAGAATGTTAGCCAAAAGTCTGAGAACATTTTTATTCTGTGTGCCTTATTCTGGTTGTCCGATAGTATATAGCAATATAAAAAAAATCTAATTTTTAACAATTTAATCATTTTAATAATCGTTTATTTTATTAATACCATTGACAAATAATAATTTATTGCTGAAAACTTAGCTTAATCAAAACAATCAAGTTGATAATTAAAAATAAACTATATATATATATATATGTATATATATACATATATACATATATAAATATATATATACATATACATATATATACACATATATATACTTCATTTTTATCTATGTATTTTTACTTCACTATTGTTGTAATAAAGTCATCAGATGGACAGTAATAATTACTGTATGTAAAAGCGAACCAAGGCATTGACTTATAAAAGACTAAATTTCACCTCAGGGATCAGGTGGGTGTATTCAATGCCATTTCAAAAGCGATCTATTATCCATTAAAGAGTTATCTGAGGACATGCAGCGAACAAAGAATGTTTCTCTCTGTTAGTTCTAGAATGAAGTCGACCACTCATGGAGAATTACTCTGTGAACTCCAATAGTCGAAACTTTCCAAAAGCTTAATTAGTTTGGATTAAGCGAGGGGAAATGGGACGAGCATTATTAAATCTAACCCACGGCTATTGTCTGGCCTTGTTATAAACCCAGAGGGATGTTTAAAACAAAACCATTATCTTCCTCGTTTCATATTCTGCTGCTGTGTTTGAAATGTTACTCGACGGAATTGTAACGTCTATATATCAAAGCTATTTTAAACGTTGCTCCAGTCCATTAACTTCATTCTTCAATGTTTACAAATGAGGCTGAACAAACAAATTAAAATGTTTTGAGTGGTTAGTTTTATAGAGGGGTACAATTCAAGCTACATTGTTAAAGGGATAGTTCATACAAAAATCTGATCGTTCAAAACGTTTGTTCGACCTTTGTCTGCTCTGTAGCTAACGTAACTGTCATGTCTTGTTTGTACCTGCGTCTAGATTGAAACAATAAAATGTTTCATAACTGGCTGTGAGATTCACCAAACTTGGAAACACATCTTGAGGTGCCAAATCTGAACATGCACAAGCACAAATGATGACGTTCAATGTAAGTGAATAGTGACAGAATTTTAATTTTTGGGTGCAATATTCCTTTAATCTTGAATTCTAGAGCTTGGAATGTTCTAGAGCTTTATCCCCACAACCTTCTACAGATGAATTAGAGTCCAACCAAGGGTATATGAGAGAGAGAGAGAGAGGGAGGAGGGGATGGGGAGAGAGAGTTATCTGTGAGGAATAAGAACATCAGCTGTGGTGGCAGTTTGATGAATGTGAGGTAGAGGGAGGTGCGGCCTGCTGAGATGTCTGGATGAAAGGCAACCAAATTACCTCGGCAAATCACTGACGCCATGTCTGTCAGGAATTATTTACTGACAAACGTAAACGGGTGGAAACAGGACGGGTCTGAAACACTGTTTAACAGCACACAGGTGGCTGGGGTAGCAGGAGCATGTATGGAGGGTGGGCTTCTCTCCTGCTGATCGGTCACCTCAATCTGGCAGGCTGTCTGTGGAGACGCCCGCTAGCCGAGTCGAGTGGATCTAGCCAGAGGAAAGTGTCAAAAATGGCAACTCAATACATTGAAGTTTTCAAATACAAATATTCCACATTGCTTGACTCATCCGGCACAATTCGAGTATGCGTGGCAATGCACAGAATATGTTGCCGACATTGTCTGGCATAATAAACGGTTGCTGTCTCTGACACTTTCCATGTAGGCCCACACAGACAGAGAGATAGTTGTTGGATATCAGTTTACTTCCAAAGATTCATTGTAAGTGAGCTGTGATGCATAACCAAGTGATAAATTCACACATTAAACAATATGCAGTGAAATATAAGGTCAGATATTTCACAATGCAATTACAATAACACACGCATTTCCTAGGAAGTAGACATAGACATTTAGTAAGATGCAATTTTAAAAAATACTTTTTCATGTATTGTTATATGAATTTATGGGAAATAAATGTGGGTCGTGAGAGCAAATGTAAATAATGTTCATAAAACATAATGCACTGTGCATTTCAATTAATCTGTTATTTTACTTTTTTGGTGACATGCATTCAGATGTTGGAAACTACAAGTAACACCGCGTCTACACCGGACGCGACAAAAGACAACACAACTTATTTATCAGTGATGCTGTTCACACTGGATGCGGCGCGTCGCGACGCATCGTGCCGCTCGCGTTTAGTCTTTCTAAGCACACACCCACTTTGTATATTACTGCCTATATCCTAATGCACAAATCCACCATTTACAATGAGCACCACTTCATAATCATAACTTATATACAAACTGGGCCACATATACTACATAAACTCATATTATACAGTATAAACGTAAATGCATTGTTTTGTGTACTCGTATTGTACTTCTGTAGAATGCATTAGACAATACAAATGTCAAAATGACAATTACAAATAGTCACGGACATATTATGCATATTAATAAAGGTATATGCATTCATAGTGTAAACACTAGAGGGTCATACAGAACAAGCATTTACCTCAACACAGTTGCATTGACCTCACAAGTTCACGTCGGTAGTTTCTATAAGGTTTTCCGCCACAGTGTGTTTGTTTTGGCGTTGGGAAGATCGGTAGTGCGTTGAATACTGTGCTCACACTTGAAAGTATCGAAGCACGAAACCGGTTCCAGATAAAGACTAAATGGTTTTGTTTTAATTGCACCATTTTCCACGTGTGTTTCAAACGGCCACATTAGGAGACATAACTAAAGAAGTCCCTCCATAGTTCACGTCTCAAGGGTTGTGTGCACACTTACGATTGAAATGCGCCCAAAATCGACATCATACATTCACCTGCGATCAATTGTTGTAGCGGTTTGAACTGAGCATGCGCAGATGTGTAGCTACGCCAGTGGATTGGATCAAATTTAACTGTGTGTGTTGTAACATTAACATAACAAGAATAAACCTATTATTATGTATAGAATATACTGTTTTAGTCTGATTAGTTTTCGACAGTTCCTCATGAAAGTTTTTTTTTTGATAAAGCTGTTTATCAAATGCACAAATATATATTTTATTTTTATTATGCAGCTGAATAATGGCAGTGTAAAATTGTAAATATATTTACAGAGGCTGTTTGCTGTTTATGATCGACCTCAGCCGTCTGGACTCGTCTCACATTTATTCATATCTCTGCACTAAGTGCTAAAGAGTGACCTGTCTTCTCTCTCATCCTCTCTGTCTCTCCCTGAGGTCCCAGAGAACCTGCTAGAGTGGATTGAAAGATCAAAAAGCAGGTAAAAATGTCTTTTATCTTGGGCCGACACACTTTAAAAGGCAGTTTAAAGAACACAGTGTGAAGACATTGATGTAGATGTAGATTAATGGGTGGCTCTCACTAAGAAATGCCCTGGTCGTATTTCACTCTGAAATCAAAGGAATAAAAAAGCTCATAGTTTTATTACAATTGTACTTCATTTTATTTGAAATCACTTTACAATAATATAAATTGAATTTTCTTTGCATAACAGTGTGTCTTTGTGTCTAATAATCATGACAATAATGTCACAATGCAAAATGTCTGAGACTTTATTTTTTGCAAACGATAGACTTTAAAAAAATAGATTTTTTTCTTTTAATTTTGTGGTAAAATGCCTATTGCATTTCATATTGGCTGTTTAAATAACATATTAGTGCCTTATTCTGCATGAACATATTGTAAATCCCATAATCCTTCCCCATCCTACACTTAAAAACAACAACTATCTTAATATGTATTAAGAAGCAGTAAATTGGGAGTTTATTGAGTTAATGGTGAGTATGTGTTAATCATGTGTTATCAGTCGCTGTATTATCATATGTTCAAAGGTTAATTATTTAATATTTAATAATAAAAAATATCTGCTGATTATCTTGAAAGTACAGTTAAGCCCAAAACCACATAAACAAATTTTATTTCACAGTTATATCTGCAATTAAACTTAAAGTGTATTTTTTTAAACAAGATTAAGCTTCTAAAAGGCTTTAATGCAGATTTCGGAGTTCAGTAGAGTTTTCTTAATTCTGGTTTAATGAGCTCAACTTAAGCTGTGTTTAAACTCGTTAACCTTTGCCGGCTAGCAAGTCTGGCAGTCTCAGATTGTAGCGTCAACACAAGCTCATGCGTGCCTGAATACAAGCACACACTTGATTACACACCAGTGCCCATCCACACAGATACACTCACAGATACACAAGCTCTGATTAATAGTGTACGTCTGATTTATATTCATATCCAGTAAGTGATTTCACAGTGTGCCTCAAAAAGCACAGAAACAGTGAGAGCTGTTTGAAAACAGGTGTTCAGGTGTGAATAACTTTCTGCTTAATGTCTTCACATCTCAGTCAAGCTCCTGGGCTGAGCATCTCTGCTAACAGTTTAGACTGTGCATTACTGTAAAGAGTTTAGAACATATTTTACAGAAACACATATTGGTAATGTCACCGGTTTTTGTGGTTATTTTAAAATCATAAAACCCTGTAGGCAAACAACCAAAAGCATATTTAATTTCATAGCTTCTTTCCCAGCTAGCAGGGAAGGTTCTCAGAACATTGACTAATGTTCTCTAACAGTTCTCTCATGTTATGAAAATCATTTTTGCAGTAATGTTGGTTGAAATTTTTGTTAATGTTACATATCAAACATATCTTGAAAACATTATTCTTAAGTTGTTAGTGAAATATTACAGAAGTAAAATAGTTTGATATTATTATATTATGGTGCATTGAAAGAAGTCTAATTATCATCTTACCTTTAACCTTTGACCTTTGCGTTGCACATGTAATTCACACATTGACAGAACCCAGTTGTTCTAAGGTGATTTTGTGTGGTGCAATCTAGACCCATCATTTGCTAAAGTTACATAATGTGTCTGTCAAGTCTAAATTAAAGGCACTTGTTTAAAGTAACAGAAGTGTGAGGTCTCTGTGGACATTCATGGCTGTAATGATCTCATGCTCATTTCCTCTTATGTTCTCAGATGGTTCTCTTCCTCTTTCTTCTGGGAATGATGGTCACAGTACCTCACACTTTAACATATTCCCGTTCCTGCATTTGTTTGCCCCTCACTGAGATTGCAAGATCTTCTACCAAGATCTGAGCACTGTGCGCCTGTGAGAAGCACAAGGAAAAATGTTTAAGGAATGACTTTTATTCCTCAGAG
>JAZGTK010009585.1:2114-17143 GCA_036877625.1 Ambastaia sidthimunki | reverse complement strand
CTGAGAAGTTTTCTTCTCAGAGTTTTAAGAATTCTCCAAGGGAATGTTGGATTAATTCTCAAGCCCTTTTCCCCTTATTTCCAGACCCTCTATAAAACTCAGGTAAAGGAGCTGAAGGAGGAGATTGAGGAGAGGAACCGGCAGATCCAGGAGGCTCACAGAAAAGTCCAGGAGCTGCAGTCAGAGAAGTACACATCTTACTGCATATAAACATTTGCTTTAGACAAGCATTCATTAGGCTATACCGTGGTTTGTGACATTGAAATCTGCTAAGAGCTGAATTTATTTCTTGTAAACCACTCAAAATCCATTAGTGCTATTCAGAATAAGGCAGTAAATGTGTTTTGTAGGGAGTCACTGTCTGCGCAGCTGGACCTCACCGTGACGAAGGCAGAGTCAGAGCAGCTGGCACGGGCTCTGCAGGAAGAGCAATATTTCGAACTGTCTCAGGAGAACAAGAAGGCTTCCTCCCGATACAAACAAGAACTCTCTGACAAGGACTCAACCATCACACGGGTCATTGTCACATTTTTGATAATGGCTAAATAAGAAAGAATGTTTCTTACACATATCTGCCCTGTTCTTTATACAAACAGTGAGAGACTAAGCTGTTCTAGATTTATTGTTTGTAATTTTTTATAATCACTACCTATTACTAACATTATTTTAACCTGAAATGAATTAATAGTTAGTTATTTAGAACAAATGTCAATGTAAAATACACCTTCATCCCACTGTGTCTGGAATTTTCGGTTTTGTAATTTTCATTTTCGGTGCATCACTAATCTGCTTGCATTTGTTTCAGCTTGAGGAATCCAACAAAACCCTTACCAAAGATGTGGAGATCCTCAGCAAGGAAAAGAGCGAGCTGAACGAGAGACTCCGAGCTCAGGAAGAAGGTAATTTTCCATTAGCCATTAATAACATAACAGTGCACTTTCATTGTTACATAATGTTTCTGAGTGCTTATCAACTGTATCTTCTGTAGCATTTGTAGCAGAGAAGGAAGAGGTTGCAAACTCAGTCAGGGCAAATTATGAGAAGGCGCTTAACATAGAAAGAACCCTCAAGACCCAGGTATGACCAGAGAGCAATTATCAGACCTGTGAATGTATTAATCACCATATGTATATATACTTCATTTTGACAAAAAAAACGTAAACGTGAAGGAAAGTTCCTAAGGGCAACTGGGAAATTGTATATTTTGGGAAGACAAATAGTATTTTTAGAAAATTTTTGTGTGATGTTTAACTTTTCCACTATGACTTCACATGTAACTGCAGGCGGTGAATAAGCTGGCTGAGATCATGAACCGTAAGGACATGAAGCTGGGTCAGAAGAAGAGAGACAGCACGACTGACTTGCGCAAGAAAGAGAAGGAGAATCGCAAACTGCAGCTGGAGCTGAACCAGGAGAAAGAGAAATTCAACCATATGGCCATCAAGTACCAGAAGGAGCTCAGCGAGATGCAGGCAGTAAGTCTTGTAAATGAGATGTTAGGTGCTAGGCAAAGATGTTAAGTCCTAGATGTTAGGTGCTAGGCTAAGACTAATGCGACTAAACAACTTTTTTTTTTATTGTGAAACACTTTTCTGTGCATCTTAAATATGACAAAATTATTTGTTTTCTGAATGTCTTTCTTATTGTAGTGCTTCATTTTATTAAAAACCTGTGTAGTGAAGGATAAGTCAAATATTTTTGATGACTGTTTTTTCATAAAAAATTGAATTTTGAATTGAAGTTTAAAAGTACACCAGCATGTACTGCAGATGGCCTACAGAAACTTTAATAAAGCTAATGAAAACTTAATTTTGGTTATGCGGGGTCTAACCCAGTGCTACAGTGTAACTAAAGTGTTGTCACAATATGGAGGTAGAATAGTAGAAAGTTGAAGATGTTTCAAAAATTTGTTTCAACATCTTTTATTGCAGTTTTGGGTTATGTGTCTTTAAAAGTTTAGTAATTTGCTCTGGGTAACAACATCACCTGTATTTGCAGCAATTGGCAGAGGAATGTACATATCGCAATGAGCTGCAGATGCAACTGGACAGTAAGGAAAGTGACATTGAGCAGCTTAGAGAAAAACTGAATGACTTGCAGTTGCGCATGGACAACTCCAGCGTTACCAGTCTACAGACAGATGAGACCGACAGTAACATTGCAGGTAAGGGAAACCTGTATGACAGATATTGAATGTTCTGTTACTTCTGTTACAAGTTCTCTAAACTGTTTAAACATCAAATATGTGATATTGTTCCTTTTGTTGTTTTGAATTTAGCCATTTCATGATATATACACTTACTGTATATACAAATGTATGTCATATTTCATAGCATTCATTATGTATTTCAGCTGATCTGCATCATCTCCATCATATTCATGTCAAAATGTGCCTCTAGATTTTGTAACTAACGATAGCTGAACTTTCACAGCAGATCTGAGGCAACTAAATGACACAATCTAATTTTCACATCGAAAAGTTTGAAACATGCTTATTGATGTACCTTAAATATAGAAAGTTGTTAGTATTGCAAAGTTTATTGAACAGTTAAAATAGGGCTGTCAATTGATTAAAACTTTTACGTGATGTAACGATTAATCCAAATAATTGGGCACACAAATATTTGCTGAGGAAACCCCCCAAATGAACAGAATTTATAGACGATATCATTATAGACAAATGCATTTATTTGCAAAATAAGCACTGCAAAAGCTTCTGTACAGTTATACAATTAGTGTACGATTGATTGGAGACAAGTGGTGTTCAGTGGCGCTGCTGCGCTTGCAAAAAAAAGCTTATCTGGAATTTTATGTACAACTCATTCTGATTAATTACTATAATTTTTTTAAGTTTTTGTAATAAACAGAGCTTAATGCATTAAATTGACAGCCGTAATACAGTTGACTCTGCATTCTAATAATATATATCTTTATAATATGGGTAGGTGTATTGTTAGAATATTATTAATATTACTATAAAAAAACATTTATATAGATTAGTTTTTTTATCTAAATAAAGACACAAAGGGTTTTCATACCTTGAATGTATTGCCGTCATAACAGAATGATTATTTCGGCCAAGGACTGGTGATTTACTTTAGCTACACTGCCACTGACTGCCATTGTCTGTGTCTTCTCTCATCTCTTGTTCCCCTTATGTCTAGTTGTTCTTCTTGCTTTCCTTCTCTCTGTGTCTTCTATTTCCTCTGTGAGTAACTTGGAGATTGAAGTCCCATCATGCCTGGATTTTGCTTATGGGTGGCTTTATCTTTTAACACAGTTTTGTCTCCTTGCTTTTTTTTGGGATACTTGTTTTAGGGATACCTCAGAAAGCAAGTTCTCAGAGCGGTTATAAATGCAAATAACTATTACATTCATTTTAGATTTGTTTAGTGCTGTATTCATATTTAATTTTGAATTTCCTGAAATCAGTGAAAAATATTTATAATCAAACCTTTTGCTACTTACCCTAACTCTGAGCACCTTTCAGAGGTGTTTAACACAAGATACACTTTCGCGTGTGCACGTGTGTGTGTGTGTGTTCATTTTTTTATATAGACAAACACTTGAGATTTACCAATATTTTTTTACAATGACACCTAATTTTTAAATGTATGATAACTAGATATACAAGCTAAACCTTTATTTTATTTTTACCTAGAAATTTCTAGATTAACATAATTAAACATACATCATTCAAAAACATTACGAAGACTCCAACTACTAATTTGAATTATTAATCAATGTTTCCTCTAGATTTTTTTCCACCTGTGGTGGCAGGCCTATTTTAATGGGTGAGGGGGGTGATTGGTAGACCATGCTCCCTTCCCCTGGTAACCTCACCACCCAACAATCACGCATTTTTTTTTGTGGACCATTTTAATATTTTAAAATAAAAATTACTAACAGCATACATTGTAAGAATTAAAATAATCATGATCAGAAAACAAAGTTACAAAAGTTGCCTTTCCATGCCATCGATACAAGTTTTGATTTGATCTGTAAACAATTTTCTCAGAGCATTATTCTCTTAAAATGCTTAATAATAATGATATTAAGATAGATAAAAAGTTATGGTTTCATCTGCTGCAGTGTTACAGTGAAAGGGTCTATTTAACTGTTCACTGCGTTTACACTACTGGTGTTAAAATTAATGTGATCTCTTCAGGTCTTCCTGTTACTGATTTATATGTGGCATGTCATTGGTGGGAGAGAGTGTATGCAGTGTATGTGGAAACAAAACGGGTAAAATGATTAGTGTTTGGTGCCAGATAAAGATATATGAGAATATATAGCACAGAAAGACGATCAACATAAATGTTCCTGATCCTGATGCATTTTAGATGCCTGCGAGTGATTGTTTCATCTGCTATAAATTACCCGACTGTGAATGATGTGAGTGGGCGACACTGTGATGTCACTAAGAAGCTGCAGCCACAGAAGGGATGATTTTTGGTTTGGTGGCCCGCCATGACAGAAAGAATATAGCAAAAATGCTGCTAATTGAACAATATGCTATTTTCCATATTCTAGTACATTTTGCTGAAGTAATAAGAAAAACATGACGCAAAGCCACATCTGTATGTGACTTACATAGCATCACATTTATAGTCTCTATGGGTTGGACAGTTATATTTCCACTAGTCTGGAATAAGATTATCTGATTTGTATGATGGTCTTACTTATTCTTATAGTTATTATAATAACCATAGTTCATAAAAAATGAAGCAAAATAGTTACAATTTTTTTAGTTTTTGTTTAGAGCCAGGTAACCTTATGGCCTGTTACACTACACTTTTTGTTCAGTTCACTTCCATTTATACACATGTAAATGCTGACAGGAAGACAGGAAACGCAAGCTCATGCGATGAAGTTTTGCATTTCAAAGTTCAAATTTGATGATCTGCGAATTCCCAACACATGACGTTACCAATACAAGATTGATACATCATGCTTTGACCTTTTCAGATGGATAACAGCAGTTTCTCACAATCACAACAATAACAAAAGCAATAACATGCAAGCATGTTGAAATCCACAACATGGATAAAATACCCAACACTTGTGTGTGATATATCCACTGCTGTACATATTTGCAGGTGTCTCCCTAAAATTTCTGCATACTGAAATTTTAGTGTGACTACGGCTTTATACTGAATGCATTGTCAAGTCCAGTCAAGAACAATACCTAAGGGTCAGTCTCTAATAAGCACGTGTATGTTTGTATAATTTATGTATTCAGCTTGGCACAGAATGAATGAGATTAAAGAGCTGCACACTTAGTTCATGCATGATTTTTTTGTTCATGCATGACCATGAACCTTCCTCATGATCACTGTGTGAAAGTGTCAAACCAGTCACATTTTACCTTCACTGTCTGTTCAACAGTTGCCTTTTCCCAGTAAAGAAAAAAAGCAAAGAAAAACAATCTGTAAATATAATTTGGATCAATTTTTATCCGGTGTTGTCATATTGACAAACAAGCAGATGCATGTTTCATAATGTATAAAGCTGTGATGTGAGTTTTAAAGTGTGGCCGGTTTACACTTGTTATTTATGTTCTTTTAATTTTTATGCATTGTGTCACAACCTTAGTTTCTGTTTACAGATGTCTGAGTTTTACTACCCGTTTTGTTTGTTTTTTACTAGTAATGCATTTTTAATTTGTCTTCAGAATCGAGACTTGAAGGTTGGCTCTCAATACCTAAAAGGGCCAATATAAAACGATATGGCTGGAAAAAGCAGGTAAGAGTTAAATAGATTTATATAGAAACTGTACAGTGTTACAAACGTTTTGAAAACGTAAATTTTTCCTGCCTTTAGTATGTTGTGGTGAGCAGCAAGAAAATTCTGTTTTACAACGATGAGCAAGATAAGGAGCAGTCCAATCCTTCTATGGTACTAGATATTGAGTAAGTATTATACATCTTAACTACCCATTTCAGACCTTTTCATGTAGTTATTTTTTTTATTTATAAAGCATGTAAAGTTAATACGCTTTTTAAAACTTTTTAAAACAGCAAACTATTTCATGTACGTCCTGTCACACAAGGCGATGTGTACCGAGCGGAGACGGATGAAATTCCCAGAATATTCCAGGTCAGCTATTTTCAGTGATGTTGTTTAAAGGGATATGAACCCTTTTATGAACTGCTGTATAAGGGCTGTTTTTTTCAGCTGTTTTTTAAAACTCATTGCTGTATTTCACATATGGAATGATCTATTACAATGCTGTTGCTTCATTGAAATTAATTAAAGGGCTTGGTTTGGAACTGCTACCTCAATAATTATGGGATTTACTCAAAACCTAAAAATGCAGAGGAAAACCATACATATTAAAAAAATGTCATTCCAAAAAAGTACCCATAATTTTAAAATCTAAAATAAGTAATTGTCTTCCATTGTCTTCCATTATATGAATATACATCTATTAATTAAAATGAACAATATGTTTTTGCTCTTCAGATTCTTTATGCCAATGAAGGTGAGTGCAGGAAGGAAACGGACGTGGAGAATGTTTCTCAGGGGGATAAGTCCAACTGCTTGGTCCACAAAGGCCATGAGTTCATTCCCACCCTCTACCATTTTCCTTCTACCTGTGAGGCTTGCTCCAAACCGCTGTGGCATATGTTCAAACCCCCGCCAGCCCTGGAATGCCGCCGTTGCCATGTCAAGTGCCACAAAGACCATCTGGACAAAAAGGAGGATGTTATCGCTCCTTGCAAAGGTGAGACATCAGCAGTGGTTTTTATCTTATATCCCTCTATTAATTTACCGGCCCTCATGCCATTCCAGATGTTTATGACTTTCTGAGTTATGTTAATGTTATGTTATGTCCTAGCTCTTCTCAGGATTATAATGGCATTGGTCAGGGTTCAGCATCTATTTATTATTAAAGTAATCCAAATGACTCCAGTGGATTATTATGTTTTCTGAAGTAAAATGATACATTTGTCAGAGAAAAAGATTAATGTTTTGAGTGTATTTAGCGATCAATACATTGCGTTTGAATGTGAACATGAATGAGTACACCCAACATTGCGCCACATCTGCAACTTTGAATTTCATTGATTCTTCCATGTCTCCAGACTAGTCGTCATATACGTTTTAATGCTGAAGAAAGGAAGTCATAAACATTTGAGATGGCATGAGGATGAGTAAATTTAAGTGGATGAGTTTTCCTTTAACTTTAGTGGAAAAGATACCAAATATGTTACTCATTGAAGAAACAACTTTCAGCATTTTACAGTATGTAAATTATTTGGTTTTGTATTAATATTTTTTGTCTCTTTTAGGTCATTTTTAAGTACTTTTAGGAACACTGCATTGAAGTCACACACACCACCCAGTAATTTGTGATCCAAATAATTTCTTAGTTAACATGACTTAGTAGTTGGAGTTATAGCATCAGCTCTGACAGCAGACGTTTAAAACAAACTAATCTTCCATGGTCGCAAGGTATGGACTAGAGGTCGTCCGATTTTTCTGATACTGACAAACAAATTGGGCAATACCTGCTTATAGCCAGTTAATTAACTAATAGTTTTTAAAATTGGTACTGAATCAAAACATAGTAGCTATAAATTACAAATAAATTACCCCTCTAGAGGCTGCTCTCTGCTTACTGTATAATGACAACTGACCCTTCCTAGCACAATGAGAAAAGTATCTGTGTGGATTATTGCCCATAACCAACAGTTCCAGAAAGTGGTTATCGGTGCCAATTTATTGATAAAACCTTTGTATCAGTCGCCCTGTAGTTTGGACACATAACAATACATCTTTTCCTGTAATATTACATAGATGTCACAGTTAATCTCAATTCCTGCTCAGACAGATGATTCTACATTACATTACATTTGTCAAAGCATGCACCAATACATTAAATATATAAATATTGATTGCAATCTTGTCCCTCAGTGAATTATGATGTGACATCAGCCAGAGACATGCTACTTCTGGCTTTGTCCCAAGAAGAGCAGAAGAAATGGATTGGTCATCTTGGCAAGAAGATCCCCAAGACTCCTCCTTCTACCTTCTCGAGGGCTTCCCCACGCACAATGTCCACTCGCTCCGTAGTAAACCAGTCTTTCCGCAGGAACCCCAAGAACACAAGCATGCTAAGGTAACTACAAGAGAACAATATTACATAATCTGAACATGCACCAAAAAATGATGTACATTAAGAGACGAATGCAGGATTTGTATTGCAGTGTAGCTTACATTCCCTATATATATATATATATATATACTGACATGATATATGTTTATCATGAGATTCCCCCATTATATGTAAGGCCAGGGTAGTGTCATGACTGGCTTTTTATTTCCTGTAGTCTTGTAGCAGGGCGCGGCCCATTCTCCAAGCGGTATGCACAGCATCCATCACATGCTGACAACAACACACAGCTTTTCTAGACCTAAATGTTCTAATGGTGTAGTCAACCCTTCCATGTCTGTTTAGCAGTATTAATGGTACTTCATTGTTTTCTGGAGGGCTGTCCTGTTTTGTTCACTGTGGGGTTTTGTGCACCAGAATGGCAAATTGTATTCTGCTATTTGAGTCTGTTAGAAAATGACATGTTCCTGTGCGCCCCTACTGGTCAATTGGTGTTTGGCACAACCTCTCAAAAATCGCCCATTTGCCCTCACGTTAGCAGAAATATCTTTTCAGGTATTACAAGGAAAAGCAAAAGATTGGACAACCTTTGCTAATATTATTAATATTGCCATTGTGAAGCTTATAGTTTCACTTATAAAGTTCCACTTAGAATCTAAAACTATATCAGCAGGTACTAAGTGACTGAAGATCTTGTAGTGCAAATCAAGATCTCTGACCATTCTGTGGTGGTTACTAACAAAGAAATATGGGTGAATCTCACAAAAGCTGTTAACAACATGTCAGTCATATTATATCCCAACATAAAGTCAAAGAAAAAATAAAATTTGTGTTGCATAAACCCTACAGTATGTGCAATCACCTTTGACGCAAATTATAAAACACAAATACAAAATGTCATTACTTGCCCCAGTAATCATAAAAATGATGGCAGTGCAAAAAGTAAAATCAGTGTACTCCTAAAAATAGGCTATGTGTAAAAATACTATTTATTGAACTTTAAATGTGACCTTGAACCTTTTTTGTGAGATTGACCCACAGAATCTTGGGATGTGTGTTGAACTTTGAATCATATTATAACGCTAAGTTTTTAACAGGTTTAAAAAAGACCTGTTAAAAGATCTTTTTAACAATCGGTAGTACAAATGATACAAATTCAAAGTTTTTTACAAAAACAATGTCTATTCTGCTTTATCCAGCTAACCATCTGAACCCTTGGACTGAACTGGGACTTTGTACTTTCCTCTCCAAAATCTCCAAAAAACTTAATTAAAAATAAAGGTAAAAATGAAAAAAAAAAACAACCTTTAGTTACATTTCACAACTGAAATGAAATACAGACAGTAATTGGTGCTGATTTGTCCATCATGGGGCATCATGGACATTTTGGCATCAGTGTCCTTTCCCCCAATACTGGGATTTCATCAACTTCCATCTCCTCCACGTCTCAACTCCTATATCTTCCAGAGAAAAACTTGGACGTCTGTTCACAACTTGGGAATAAAAATTGGTTCAAAGATGTTCAAATGCCCATGTCTGTCTGTTTGGACTCTTAAGCCTGTGGGATTGGGACCATAGCTTGGTGCATATGGGGAAATAACCCATTAAGGGTCTTTGGGACCAACATTCTGATCTGCAAATTATTTCCATCTAGATCAACTTTGATGCCTTCTTTTGATGGACTCTGGTTGCCTTATTCTATCGATAAAAGTCTAAATGGAAGAGTAGTAATGTTGGGGGAAGTATTGGGTACTGAGAATTACATTTTGAGGGGTTGTTAGTTTTGAGGAGCATGCAAAATTATTACAGTCTATGCATAATATAATCATAATTGTTATCATTATTGTTTTTCTGGAAACTCCAGGCCATAGAAACACCATTATTATGGCACCAGGAGATAAAAGTTGTCAGAAACCATTGAAGTTTTTTATGTGTGTTTATTGGGTACATTGTTTCTGTAATATGTTTTGTTTATCTTTTTTGTAATGTATTGCCTTTCATTTGATTCATAGATAAATGGTTCAAAAAGGAAAACATTAAGTTAACAAATGTAAAACTGCACTGTTTGAATTGTAAGTTATTTGTAGAAGACTAAACAGGTGTAGCATTTGGCTCACCTAGTGCCTTTTGGATAACGATTTTTCTGCCATCTGTTTGCATTTCTCTCCACAGTCTCTCCAAGACAAATCTTAACCATTTAAAAACATAAAAAGTAAAATATTCAGTACATTGCTAAATGTTTTGAATCAGAGCAATCCATTCTGTTACACGTGTTAAACATTGTCAACCAAAGTTCAGATTATTAAGATTTTACATGAAGGCATAATTTCTTTTAATTTTCTGTGGTGATGTATAAAAAACAGAAATGTCTTCATTTTACCCCAAAATTATCTCCTTCAGTGTACATAACCAAATGAAATGAGATCACAATTACCTCCTCAATTATTCAACATGGTTTTTACATATGTGTTCAGTAAATGAAGCACTGGAGCTGTGATCTGCTTGTCTTGGATGAATTGCATGTTAAATTGCATGGAGGACGCACTGATGGATATATGTCAATAAACATGTTTTTATCTGTCACCCAAAGTGTGTTCCACCTGCTTTTACCTACATAGTCAGCAACTAACTTGTTCTTAATTATCAAAGTTACATTTTAATTTATAGTCAGGACATCTTTGGTAGAATCAAAACTGTTCTTTGGTCCCTGCACACTTCTGCGCTATCCAGCTGTAGAAAACCTCCTGTTTCAGTAATGTCTCTGCCCAGTGAAAATGAAAGTTCAACACATGATGTTAAATGTATGCCCTGTCATTGTGTTTCCCCATAGTTTCCTAGTGTTCCTGTTAGTTAGTCATTATCAGTTCTTGTTTGTTATAAGCCCCTCCTCCATTTTCTTGTTTTTTTATATTATGTTTACCTGTGTCTTGTTAATTCTTGTGTATATATGTTCCCTTTGTTCCTTTGTGGTTTTCGGATTAAAGACTATTTTTTTTAATTCATCCTAACCACCCATGACAGAAGACAAGACCAAAACTCTTTCTGCAGTGTGTACTACCGACTGTTTCTTTTTTGCAGTGTTTTCCTTAGGATTATTAGGGCCCACTGAAAGTCATTATGATCAGCCCACAAGACTAACAATGTATTTCACGTTCAAGTTTGATGTAAATCATTCAATGCATGCAAAGGATATGAGACACTTTCTGTTCTATTTATTGCCATATATTATTTGCCTTGGCATGGCAACGCTGCTCAAGATATCAATCAGTTCACTAATCTCTTTTTTAGATATTTACACAATTAATTGCTAAATTGACCCAATTTAACATCTTCGGTATATCATTTTTCTGACCAAGCCTGAAGTGACTTGAGGTCCCTTTTAAACTCTGTTTAAAGTGACACTTCCTTCTGCCAGTTGGTGGCGCTATGACTAACTCAAGTTTTTAAATGAGATCACTCAATTCCTGCAGCAGATATGAGCCCCTTTCTTTTTCTGTTTTTGGCTATTAATTTATTATTGCATTACCATGGCAACACTGTTCATGATATCAAACATTCCTATCACAATTTAACATCTTCTAATATCTTAATTTAACAGCATAATATCTGCCAAATTTGGTGACAATCCCAATGTAGCTTTACAGTTTGACACATTACCATAGCAACATAGTTTAAAATATTACAAATCCCTCTAGAACTTTACCTCAGCCATGTCTCTACATTATTGTAACCAAGTCTTAAGTGACTGTTGTAAATCTCTCAATGCATTCTGTAGATATTAGACAGTTCCTGTTTCCCATTTTTTGCCAAAATTTTACCACCTCGTCATGGAAACGCCGTATGAGATATCAAAAATCCCTTCAGACAACATCAGATCATAATCCTAAGGAAAAACAATAGAGTCCTTTGCACTTTCAGTGCTTGGGCCCTAATTCTCCCAATTTAATAAGCACAATCTGATGGAATCCAAGAAAATCCTTATGAAAGACATGGAGATCCTCAGCAAGGAGAAGAGCAAGCTGAACCAGACACTCCAATAGGGCAAATTATGAGAAGGCGCTGAACATAGAAAGAACCTTCAAGACCGGAGAGCAAATATCAGGCTGCAGGCTGTGATGATGACAGCTGTTTATGATTGGCCAGACTCACTGACAACAAGTGTTGGGGAATAGCTAACTACGAGTAGCAATGCTGTTAACTAAGACCAAACCACATTTGTAGTTAAGTACAAGTATGTAAATTATTTTTTTCCATTAGTTTTGCTAGACAAGACCCTTTTTATTGGCTAGGGTCGAGAGTAGCTATTTCAAGCTGCATTAAAACTGAAGACAGAAACATCTTGGATGACATGGAGGTAAGTAAATTATCAGGAAGTTTTCATTTGGGGTGGACATATCCTTTAACTATTTTTATCGCTTTTTTGTTTTCCTCACCTTGTAAGTCAATTTGGATAAAATCATCTGCTAAATGCCTTAATGTAAAGTAGCTCAGTTATTTTTACAGCGTAGCTTTACTAGTAGCTAAATACATTTTCCAGCAAGTAGCTGTGTAGCATGACCAAAAGCTTCATTACGTTCACTTGGCTGTTATATTGGTTTTGATTTCTTACGGTAAGGTATTTTTTGGTATTGTTATATTTCAATGCTTTTGTCTTTCTTTTGTGTGTAATTTCATAATCATTCCAAGTGAATCAGGATAATCACATTTTTGATTGAAAATGTTTTCATTATGTTTAAAGTCAATGAACTGCGATACAATTTTAAAAGGCGACTCATTCATAATACAGTAATACATCTGATAAGACACAAGTGCATGTCTGATAGTAAGTGAAGACCTACTATAATAAAAGACTTCATGATCACAACCTTACAGCACCTCTCTCTAGAATCTACTTTTCTAGAGATCCATACCTGTATTAAACTGACTGCACATTTATGCATATTTTCATGTTTGAGTATTGTATGTACCAAATATTTTACTCAAAACATTCATCAATAACTCATTAACATTATTATTCATTCATTTAGTTTTTTAATTCATTATGTACAATGTCATGCWAAAAAAACAACTACAGTTCCAACACGGTCACCGGAGCTCATCGGGACCAGGAGCATCAAGAAGCATCTTTGTCATCATACTTGCCAACTGAACTCCTGTCACCCTCAGGTAAGTTAATGTAACTCAGCGAATAAAATGGGAGTTTTACTGTTGCTGACTTTACTAACTCGTTAATTATGACTTATTCTATTAACAAACAAAGGTATACTTAGTTTCTTAAACTAATGTCAACACATGATATCTAATACACAAAAAGATGAGTTAGAATTAAGCTAAAATCAGAGATCATTTAGGAAATACCAGATCAATATGTAACAAACCAAATAATTACTGTGTGCTAAATAAGTGGTACGTGAGTGTCCAACTGGGAAATATGATAATAATGACACTGTGGTGCACCTGTGATATGTTAAGGTTTTAACCAATGCCCACGTATTGAAAAATTGCATGCTTTCCAAAATACAATGGTACAGTGATTCCAAAGCACAGTTGCTGAGCTCCTTTTTAAGAATGTTTTTGTAACATAGCCTTAACAAAAGCTGATTATTTTTGTTTTAAAACTCATTGTGAATGTATGATTTGTGTAGGCTTTCAAGTAGTGCTTTTCAATTAATGCTACATCAAAGCAAATTTATAAGATGACATGGAAGTCTTTTTGAAAGAATGTTTTATTATTTTGTCTGCATTTTGCAAATAATCTTGCCAATATTGTATGAACATGTTTAAAAAATGATTTATACATAAAATGGTTTAAAGAGAATCAGAAAAGAGACTTCTTTAAAGACAAACATGTAATTACATTATTGTAAGATTGATGAATTGATGATACTCAAATTTAAATAATAATAAAGATAAATTAAGCCCTATCTACACAAGGTTTGTGCCAGAATGGCGAACGTAAATTTACAGATTGCAAACAAACTCAGCACATTCATAAACCATGATTTATGAAAAAGAAATTTGAAAAACAGTTTAATAGTTAATATGGTCTTATTAATGTTCATTCCCCCAAAACAGCCCATAGGAAAGAAAACTCACAAATGAGATCTTTTTAATATATCAGTTATTTATAGACAGCAATAAGATTAAATGGACCACAAATTGAAAATTTTGCTTAATTTCTGTTGAGAAAAGAAAGACTCAGAGAAAAGAGAGAGACTCAAATCTCATAAATGTCCCCTTTAGAGTTTTAAAAGTGATCTCAACAATAATGTCAAAAACGGAGTCCAGCTTTGTAAAGTCTGCAGCAAACTTTGATATAATTGAAGGTTTCAGACTAAACTAAAACATTTCATCAAATTTCTTAAAATCCAGATAAAGTGGAATTAAAGTTGCCTAAATAAAACAAAACAGATCTTCAAGTCACCTTCGCTTTAAAAGAGCAATTTTTGAAAAATACAAATTTCTAAACATCAAAATGTTTAAACACATGTAAAATGTAAAACACATTAGAAGTATTTCTAAAGAACTTCTTGTCTTTGTGATGTAGTGCCTGAGACACATCAGACACAATAACTAGTTAAATTTCATCTTATATAGATCTACCCCCAAACTGCAATAAGATGCAGAAACAGGCCTCCGGTGACCATCGCAGAGCATCTAGATAAGATTGTTTTACAACCCAAAGGAATCTACAGATTCACTCTCACTTCATTCATTTTGTGACAAAGGAACCAATTTTTCTTGCAGAACGGAAATGTATAAACACATGTATCCAATTGTTTCCCTAAGTTACGTCTTTGATGTTTTCTTTATATATTAATCTGTGCACATTTAAATGGATGTTTTAGACTTAATCAGTTAATCAAGATCGCGTGTCTATGTTTGTTGTCTATGAGTTGCATTTTTGGTT